>WAAB01018987.1:0-53147 GCA_013389865.1 Piaya cayana
GCAGGCCACAGCTGGAAGCGTTTACTCCTTCGCCCTCTTGGGATGGATCCAGTCTTTAATTACTGTAAAAACCTGGCTGTGATTAATAGCAGTGGTAGATTTATCTGAGGTGTTGTGAAAACAGACCCTCACACCTGTGGTGTTTTGTGTTTGTGTGTGTGTGTGTGCGTATCTACTGGAAGACACATTAAGTGAAGTTCTGGTTCTGCTTTCACAGCGAATTTGTAACCGATAGACTTTTTTTTACAAACAACAACACTGGCTGTTTATTCAATTTTGTTGTCTAGTTCAGTAAGTTCGAAAAAAAGATATTGTGTAAAGACTGCAGAATATTCCACAGACCTAAATAGTGATGTTGAGCCAAAGCTGCTTATTTTGGGTAACTTATTTTTATTTTTTGAAGTGTTTGCATACACTAGTGCTCTTGGAACAGAGTTGTGCTTGACCAAAGTACTCCTGTTTAGTTTTGTGGCATGGTTTATATCTATCCAGCATAAAATTTTGTTACATGTAAAAAAAAAATGACATGACATCGAGAATTCTTGTTTGTTGGGGTTCATGAGAACTGCCATTTTGATTTGTTTACATGAAGAGAGTCTGAATTCTTTCACATTAATTCACCTTTTCCTCTAACGTGTAGGGAGTTCACTTCTCAACAGTTAAAACTTCCACCGGTCTTGTAAAAGGGGAAATTATCAGTAAAAAGACACCTTAATCTGCTGTTAAAATAAGCAGAATGACACTTTATCTGGAAGCTCCACCAAAGCACCTTTGTTTGCAGCTCGTAGCGCACAAGTCCCATTTATACACCGCAGCCCTTAGACCAGGACACCACTAATATGGGGATTTAAGAAAGCCCCCAGTAGGTAGATCTCCAATATCTTCATGTAGTTCATGGAATACATTTAGAAGAGGGGTGGGGGGGAAGAAATTTTTTCCTCCTTTGTAGTTCCCTGCCTTAAATTTGCTAAAAACTTTGTTTATAAGCATTTTTAATAATACCTGAAATCAATAGGTATTGTCAGTTTTTAAAACGTGTAATTGCAACAGGAAAAAATAGGACTTTTCCCCTTCTGACATCTAAGCCACAGAAAGGTGAGTACATCATAAAGGTACCAAGTGAGTATGGTCACCTTGTTAATAAGTTCATTGGCTTGAGAATGAAGAGATCATACCTTGCAATTTTGTCTAATTAGAGCTTGAAACGTGGGCTCTGAACTCATGTTTTCTGCACTGAATCATTCATTTCAGGCATGCAGGGGAGAAAGTGGCACTTCCCATTCTCCTCTGGAGCTCGTAGAGGATAATTTCTATAAACACAAAACTTCCCAGCTTACCTGCTCAGCTTCTTTAGGAGCAGCGATTCCTCACAGTTGTTCATAGCTTCAGCAGAAATTGTGGGTTTCGCAAGGTAATTTGACTTCCATGATGTTTAATCACTCAAGGGTAAATAGATGTTCCTCCAGAGGATCCCCAATTCAGTTCCCCCACCAAAAATGGAGGTAATAACACATTTTTCCTGGATGAAGAGAGCTCTTTCTTTCAGAAATAAGAAAGGGCCTGGAGCAGCTAGAATCCTGTGCCATGGACTCTGGGATTGAAGTAAGGTGGTGATGTTTCCTCTTTCCCTCCTTTTAGTTGAAGCCCAAGGTAAGGGGATTATAGTTTACCCTCTGTTTGTAGTGATCTCTGCAAACTGCCTTCGAAACTGGATGGAATTGTAGGTGGCAGAGGGACATGAAACCAATTTGACAGTTTGTTTAGGAGGATGTACAGAACTTAGAGGGGGAATAGAGAGAGGCAGGGTTACCATGATGTGCTAGGATACCAGAGGTGACAACATGGAATCATAATTTACAGATTGCAAGCTTTAACCATGAGGTTATTCCGGGAGGAGGGGTGCAGGGCCCAGAATGGCAGTCCTCTCACAGAACCCCAAGCCTTCTACATAACTTATTTTTCTATTTGTGGGGGAGGGAAGGGGACAGTCCACTTACAACTCAATTCACACAAGGAAACTTGAAATTGTACATGTTCTTTCAGTCTATAGTTTTATTAAGTGCATACTTTTAAATATTGTTTTTGTCAGTGAGAAGGTTCTATCTGGTGACAAATGTTTATATTTCTTATGGCTGCATTGTAAAGATTAAAAAAATGTACAATAATGAATTTCTTAATATGAAATAAGGAGTAAGATTTCTACAACTGGTATAGATTTTGATGTGAGCTGGTTTTTAAAAATCTTATAACGGATTAGTCCCTTAAATAAAATCTTCCTTGCCTTTAAACAAAGAGTCACTGATTTTTATTTCTGGTGATGCAGGAAGTATTAGATTGTGGCTGTATGTGTCCCAGTAGCCAGTAGAAATCATATAAAGTCTGTTTAATACACCCAACTATCTGAAGTGGGTGGAGGTTGACTGTTCACAAAACTCCAACCCACCTTCCTTTTGAAGTCATAGGAAGATATTTTAGTAACGAGACACCATCTTTGTGAGAGTTTTATAGAAGCAGTTTCAGTTCACACAACAACCTCCAGCTACTGTTCCATAAAGAGAGAGGTGGTTAAAAGCACAACAAAACCACAACACAATAGCTGCATCAAGAAATAACACCAGCTAAAGCTCTCAGTCATCTGTCAAGAGACTAAACTCTGTATTGAATCACCTAGCAAAAAGGCTCGTCAAACGAAAGTTACTTTAAAACTAGTAATATAAGCAAAATACAGGTATGAAATGATTAGTGTACTTCAAATAAAATACTTGCACTNTGTTAACTGTTAATATAAAACAGTCCAGTTTTACAACAAAAGAAAAATCGGGTGCGAATTTAAAAGTCAACTTACACTAATACCATTAATATTTTATTAGTTCCAGTTTTACTAAACTGCATGTGCATCTTAAGTTACCAACTAGAGCAAAGTTCCCCAAATCAATCTTGTTTGAAGGTTCATCTTCAAGTGAATGTGTCCTGAGCAGCACGCACAAAGCTGGTATCATGGAAAACAGCCCTGGTCTTGAAATCTGGCAGCTTGAGAAAGCTCTGTTTTAGTTCAAGAGACTAAACTCTGTTATTGAATCACCTAGCAAAAAGGCTCGTCAAACGAAAGTTACTTTAAAACTAGTAATATAAGCAAAATACAGGTATGAAATGATTAGTGTACTTCAAATAAAATACTTGCACTGTGGTATTAGCTAATATAGTAGTTGAGAGAGGTTATATTAATTGTAGTAACCAATTTCTGTGTATAACAGAAAGACTGATGTAGTACAACAGTAGTGTTCAACTGCTGCCAAGATGCTATTTAAAGCAGCAGCAAGAAATGACATGAAGTTACTTAAGACAGGATTAGTTAGGCTGATCTAATGGCAATCCTTAAGGCCATGAATTAAGAATCCTGATGTGGCTCTTGTGGTGTTAGTGACACCACAGATCCCTGTTGCCTTGAAATGGCAGTCGTGCTCATAACAAACAAGCCACTGCTATTTCATTAGCTTCCAGATAAATTTGATGCTTAAAAAAATCTAGGCTTTCAAAATAATAGGCCAGTACTTCTAGCAGGCACAGTACTTGTACTAAAACTTCTGGCAATTAGATAACAAGTCTAGCTACTACTGTTACCTGTAATCACCTTTCATAAGGCCACGGCTTGTCTTTCTGGCCATCCCTACCAGTCAGTTCAACATAAGTTTCAAAGAACTTGAGACGGCCTCTCACCTCAGCAGGAGACACTACACTCTGGTACAATTTTGATCTCCTGTTTGCTTGAAAAGAGCAAGTGAGAGGAGGGAAATACTGAGCTGCTTTGTCAAGAAAGATTATAAAATGTCATGATTTCTACAATGTACAGAGCTCACCCTTTCAGGCGCTACACAGAGCTCTCCTTTACGTACGCACATAAACTAGCAATATTTATAGTCATCTCTGCCTAGGTACCAAGCACTTGGTGGAGTTTCTTTGCTCGCCTCCTGATAGCTTGGGAAAGTTTCCGAGGTTGACGCGCAGACTGGAAGTTCTGTGCCATTAGACGGTAGTAGTTTGATATCGCGTGTTGCCTGCAGAACAACAGAACTGCCGTTAGCCACATGAATCCGTGAGGTAAATGAACTAGTTCTCAGGGAAATTACTCAAAAGCTTAGATGGAAGCAAGGAGGTGGTCTGGGACGTGTGCACTTCCACTGTGTAACAGTTCTAAACGCTAGCAAGAAAATACTTCACTATCAGTGAGCATTAATGGCAGTACACAAATTAACTATTGCAACACTTCAGCTAGCAATAGGAGCCTTTCTTGTGACATAATCTAATATATTAAAATAGAAAACCACTGGAACAGTACATGGAGCTGGCAACTATTAAACAGTTTGAGATCAAGGGTTGTTTCATCGTGGAAAAGATAAAAAGGGAGCTGTGATGCAACAGCAGCTGGATAGCAGAACATAAAGTCACCTGTAAAACTAAGGGCGCTTGCAAGTTTGTCACATTCCAGTAGGCAGCTCGCAAATCAGCCAGTGACAGAGCACATCGTATGCAGCTACACACACACGGGAGAACTGGGCCAAACTGCTTAGTGGAGGCAGTACAAACCACTGCCCAAAGCTTCAGTCACATTTGAAACTGCTCTCATTTTTCCCAAACTGTTACAGCAATCAACGCTTTACACCCATCTTTGCTGTTATAGTATGACATAGTACTCAGGATGTAACTTTCCCTTTAACAAAAAGGAACATTTCCAACATGATGGGTGATGATGCTGTCAGTACACTAGCCAGTGAAGGCAAGAGGCGTTTACCTGGTGATGGTTCAATGAATTGACACTAGAAGTTTAGAAACTTAGAGCAAAGAATTTCAGGTCTCACCTGTTTAGGTACAATCGCTGTGTTTAACAATACCAGGTATCAACAGCTGTTTTAAATGAACTGTTATTGTGATGGGATGGAAAAGAAAGGCTGTAACAGACAGCTCAGGGTAATAGTTTGTTCTGTCATGCTTTGTGATCTTCATTAGTAATGAGCAAGAACTAGGGTCGAGTGACAAAGACATTAGTACCAGTAGTTTTCTGGTCCGGGGTGAGAAAAGCTGCTGTTTGCATAGAAGCCCGACCTAGGGTCTTCGCAAACCCGCAAGGTTTCACTAATCCACAGTGTAAAAGTGAAGTTTTACAGCTACACAACAACCTGCTGTAGCAGAAACAACAGTGACTCTGAGGGAAGAACCCCATGGTTCCACATAATAGTGTATCAAAAAGCACAGGTCAATAAGCTCCTCTCTCCAAACGGCAGGTTTTCTCCCCAGATGCATGCAGGTACAGACAAGGTAAGCGAACAACTACTTTACCTGGATGATACTATCTTCAGTTACGAATGAGAGAAACTGTCATATCACTAACAGATGGGAGAATATTAGGAGTGAGATTTAGTGAACTTTCAATGGATATGATCATTAACTTAAGATTTAACCCACAGTTACCGAGAAATGGACCCATTGGTAAAACCTGAGTTTTTGGAACTACATAGGATTTTAACCCCTTACCTCTTTGTAGATAAAAAGTATTTCATGCTAAGCTCTCTTTGGAGGATTTTAGGTGCTTGACATTTAATTATTGAATGCTTGACATCAGGTGTTCTACAAGATTAAGAGGTGTAGGGGATTGCCCTGTGACAAGACTTCTGACCTTTAGGTTTTACTGTCTTCCTGCTACTGAATGACGTAACCTTTACAGATGCAGCCGCCTGGCACCTCATGGATTAACCAAAGGGTTGTAGAAGAGGCTTCTATATTCTTTAACTGTTGACCTTTGGGTGCCATGGTCTATTTGTTAACATAATGCTGCAAATTAAAGGATTGTCTGATAAATATTCAGGCACCTATGACAGCGTCAGTGCAATGGGATCCCCCTGCTGCCCCAGCTGGGATTGGCTCCTCTTCCAGACAGAGGCAGGGAGGGATTGTTTTTACACAAAGTCAAAGGGAGTCTCTCCCTCAGGAAAAATCAGGCTTCTGCAGCAAGAAGCCTGAGGACAAGGGGAGCATCTGACAGGTTTTAGAAGATGCAGTTCCAAGTGCAGATTTAATCTGCAAAGGTATCTTGAGGAAAGGCTCTGTTACATTACAGCTGAGAAAATTCTGCAACTATTCCTCAGCCTGAGTTACAGGGATCACGTAGCCTGCAATTAGCAATGTCCAATTGGCAGGTAACCTGTTGCTAAAAGTTGAGGGATAGTTAGNAGGATTGTCTGATAAATATTAGGCACTGATGACAGCGTCAATGCAATGAGATCCCCCTGCTGCCCCAACTGGGATTGGCACCTCTTCCAGACAGAGGCAGGGAGGGATTGTTTTTACACAAAGTCAAAGGGAGTCTCTCCCTCATGAAAAGTCTGACTTCTGCAGCAACAAGCCTGAGGACAAGGGGAGCATCTGACAGGTTTTAGAAGATGCAGTTCCAAGTGCAGATTTAATCTGCAAAGGTATCTTGAGGAAAGGCTCTGTTACATTACAGCTGAGAAAATTCTGCAACTATTCCTCAGCCTGAGTTACAGCGATCACGTAGCCTGTAATTAGCAATGTCCAACTGGCAGGTAACATGCTAAAAGTTGAGGGATAGTTAGTAGTATTTACCTTTCCTCTTGCACGATGGCATCATCAAATGCCTGGGAGAGCCGCTTCAATTGGCAAATCCCTGAGGAGACCAGCTCCAACTCACAGTCAAACTCTCTGCAAATAGACTGGTCGTTAATAACAGTCACACAGGACACTACCCAAGCCTCTATGCCTGCAGTAACACTTCTAGTTACCTTCAGACTTCACCCAGACTAGCTTAGGGCTGCAGCTATCATGCTCTTAGTGCCACTGACCAACTACTTTACATCTCCA
This sequence comes from Piaya cayana, assembly GCA_013389865.1. Taxonomy (NCBI): domain Eukaryota; kingdom Metazoa; phylum Chordata; class Aves; order Cuculiformes; family Coccyzidae; genus Piaya; species Piaya cayana. The sequence goes on from WAAB01018987.1 coordinate 6,874, forward strand.
CTCATTCCCAGGGCAGCTGTCTTCCAATTCACAAACACTGCGTTCAGATTCCCGAGGCTTGGATCCAGCTTCTAGCTTTGACATTTCTCATGTAACTTTGACCAGAACAAAATCCTATGTGTGCATTACAGATTATTTCCCCAGCTCACGATCTAATTTGTGTTAAATCTTTGAGGCAAGAACCTCTCTACTGTCTATAAAGCAGAATCAAATCTATCCCAGGTATTTTTGCAATAACAATAGAAACTTTGGAAAAGTTAGGGATAAATAGGAGTGAGATGCATTGGCAGCATTTTCCTTTACCAGGAAGGCATCAGCAAAGAACTCTGATCTGATAGGGACTGGTGCTGAAAAACAAAGTGTAAACTTCACCCAGTGGGAGAAAAGTTCTTCTGACAGCACAAAATGAATGTTTCATGTTTATGCAGCGCTCAATCCCTGTCTTTACAGGAACCTAAAACTAATTAACTATTCAAACAGCAAGCTCTTTTTATGATATTCTATGAGAGTAATAAAGAAACAGGATAAGTACTACAAAAGAATGTGGCTTACATCTTTCTGCTGGCAGAAGCAGGTGATGAATAAGGGCTCTTCAGTGCTGCTGCTCGTCTTGATCTCCGGAGAGAGATGGCATCTTTATTGAGCCAGGATGAGAACCCTCTTTGTTCTCCATGTTCCGAGACCCTTGATGGCCCAAGCAAGGCTCTTTTGCTGGATCGGGGGGTACTTTTGGAACTGGCTGTGCTCTTCTTACGGCAAGGGGTTCGAGGCCCAGTACTTCTTTTCTTTGTAGAACCAGTTGCACCATTTCTGCTGATGGATTCAGGTGGAAAGGTCACCATCGAACGCACTGGGCTTTGGCAAGACTTCTGTATTTTCTGGAAGAAGCATTAATCAGACATATTATGCTAAATGAAGTCCATTAGCCTAGAGTTTAGAACCAGAAAGAGAAGGAACATTTGGGCTGAATCCATAGCTTTCATTCTTAAGTCAGTTTTAGTCTAGCATGAGTGGTTCTCAACTCTCTGTACCCATTTGCATTGCGGGAGGCATTTGCTTCCCCATTCACTGGAACACATCAAGGACTTCAGCAGGCATCGGAACAGAGCTTCTGCTGCTCTTGGACAGGAAAGAACCAGCCTTCCTAACATATAATCGATGTAGTTAAAATCAGACGTCTCCACCAAAGGGAGTGTAAGCTCAAGTTTGCTACCATCTATGAGGTTATTTCAGTCCAAATTTTGATTGATGATAATGAAGAACAAGCTAATAAGTAGTATGGGTATAGGAAAAGGAGAAAAAAAAATCTCCAAAGCGCTACGTATTTCTCAAAACCAATTCTTTGCAAGCAATGGCAGTAAAGCTGCTCTGTCTATGATGAAACACGGTAGGGGAGAAACAACTATTTAGTAACAAAATAAATGTTATGATGAACCTACACTTCATATTTCTTCTTTTCGCATTCCTCCCTGTTCTGCCAGATCCATAATTTGCCTGTTTATAGTTCAACAAGAATATTAAAGAATTTACTGATTAGTAGCTATAAGACAGCCATTATGGTGTGCAAGTGTTGGGGACACACTCCTTGGAATTTTGAGTCCAGAATACTTCGTAGCAAACTTGAAGCAAAATCTAAACTCTACCCACGCTCTCCTGCAAAAGCAAAATACCTGGGACACTGTTCCAAAAGCATTTTTTGCTGTTCTTCTAATGCTTTGAAGAGTTTGGCATTTCTGTCTTGCTTCCAGACTTTCCCAAGTTGGGCTCTTACGACAATTCAGCTCTACTTGCTTCAGCGGTACTCGCTTCCTTAGAGACATGCGGATAGTATTGAGGGAACTCAAAGCAGCCCTTGTCCTGAATTTGTCAGGAACAGGGCTCTCATTCTCATCGAAGTCAGCTAGAAGCTGGTGTTTCCGCCAGGCCATTGTTGCCTTGACATTTTGGAGCACAGATGCCATCTTGTTCCAGTTCTCGGTCAAGCTTACTTCTAAAGCAGTCAGAATGAGAACAGGAATTAGACAGAGCAAGGTACAGAGCAGCGTGAAAAAGGAGAGATGGACGTTGTTATAGAATTATAGAATTCTATAGAATTCTATAGAATTATAGAATAGTTTGGGTTGGAAGGGACCTTAAAGATCATCTGATTCCCCAACCTCCACCATGGGGAGGGACACCTTCCACTAGATCAGGTTACCCAAGGTCCCATCCACCCTGGCCTTGAACACCTCCAGGGATGGGGCAGCCACCACTTCCCTGGGAAACGGGTTCCAGGGCCTCACCACTCTCATGGTGAAGAAATTCTTCCTTGTGTGTAGTCTAAATCTGCCCCTCTCCAGTTTATACATATTGCCCCTTGTTCTATCACTCCAAGCCTTTATGAACAGACCCTTCCCTTTATGAACAGAGCCCCCTCAGGTACTGGAAGGCTGCTATAAGTTCTCCCCAGAGCCTCCTCTTCTCCAGGCTGAACAACCCCAACTCTCTCAGCCTGTCTTCCTATGGGAGGTGCTCCAGCCCTCGGATCATCCTTGTAACCTCCTCTGGACCTGTTCTGTCAGCTTCACCTTCTTATGCTGCAGATTCCAGAACTAGATACAATCCTCCAGGTGAGGTCTCAGAAGAGAGGAGCAGAGGGGCAGAATCCTCTCCTTTACCCTGGCCATGCTACTTCTGATGCAGCCCAGGACTGGCTTGACCTAGATCAGCTACCTCTCACAAGACAATTAAGTACATCAGTAAATTCTTACAGCCCTAGGACACTGTTTATCCTTTCAGGTTATTCATCCACGTCTGGAGATTGTCTGCATACGATCTTGACACAAGACAGCTTCATATGACAAGATAATTAAACACACAAACCACCTGCAGCAAAACTTATCAGTTAATTCTCACATTCTCCACTCTAAGCGAAGAGTTTTCTCTTAATTCCCAGTCTAACCTACCCTGACACAACTTGAGGCCTTTTCCTCTCCTCCTGTCTCTCCCTCCTTGGAAGGAGAGCCTGGCATCCCCCCCAAACCCCACCCCCGCCACAGCCTCCTCCCTCCTCCTCTTACAAGCGCCCCTATTTACGCCGGAAAGCACCACGGTTTGCCACCACCTTTCCTCCCTGAAGGCGTTCGGCTCATTAACACCCGCAATTAACGCGTGGCAGGGCGCTGCCTGGCGGAAGGAGACGCGGGAGGGAGCGCCGCGAACTGAAGGGAGAGCCGTGAACTGAAGGGAGACTCACCGCGCGCGCCGAGACGAGGATGGAGCAGGCCGCCGCCTTTGAATGACGCGCCCCGCGATCCGCCGCTTCCCATTGGCTGCGAGTCTCGGCCGCCCTGCCCGCTCCCATTGGCTGAGCTGACACTCCCCTTCTCCCATTGGCTGATCTGGCCCGCCCCTCCCGCNTGAGTCGGCCCGCCCCGCCAGCTCCCATTGGCTGCTCCCCAGATGATCCCGCCCACCCCGAGCTCCCATTGGCTGTGCCAGCCTGCCCCGCTCTATGGCGGCCCCCAGCGCCCCGCCTGAGGCAGTGGCAGAGAGGCGGGGTTCCCGAGTCCCAGCTGCAGGTCTTCCTCTTCCTCAGCAGCCGGTAATACCTGAAAAGTTGCTCTGGAAAGAGCTGTAGCAGCGTCTGGGTTTTTTTTTAGAATTGTGGGATCATAGAATCATTGAGTAGTTAGGGTTGGAAGGGAATTTAAAATCATCCAGCTCCAACCCCCCTGCTATGGGCAGGGACACCTCCCACTGGATCAGGTTGCTCAAAGCCGCATCCAACCTGGCCTTGAACACCTCCAGGGATGGGGCAGCCACGACTCCCCTGGGCGACATGTTCCAGTGTCTCGTCACTCTCAGGATGAAGAAATTCCTTCTTATGTCTAGTCTAAACCCGCCCCTCTCCAGTTTATACCCATTGCCCCCAGTCCTATCACTACAAGCCTTTGTGAACAGTCCCTCCCCAGCTTTCTTGGTTTGGTTTTTCTCCACACTGATTTGAGGTCAGTGCTGGCAGCTTCAATCCCCCCCCCACCATAGCTCAGTCTCAGCCTAGAGCCCAGGGAAAGCTGGCCCAGTAACTGCAGTATCAAGTCCTACTCTTGGCTTCTAAACACTAAAGGTGTGAAGAGATACAGTGTAGAGTTCCACGAGATGGTGCTTGTACTCTTTTGTATTCACATTTTATTATGTGGATGAATATAGTTCAATAAATACCACTTATTAGTAGAGAGGTGTTTCTATGAAAAAGCCCTGTATGTTGTTCTGCTTTCCGCTGCATGTTGGGTTTTGGCCTCCAGCTAGTTACAGAGATGTTAGAATCATAGAATCATAGAATCACCAGGTTGGAAGAGACTCACCGGATCATTGAGTCCAATCATTCCTATCAAACACTAAACCATGTCCCTTATTAGTAGAGAGGTGTTTCTATGAAAAAGCCCTGTATGATGTTCTGCTTTCCGCTGCCTGTTGGGTTTTTGGCCTCCAGGTAGTTACAGAGATGTTAGAATCATAGAATCACCAGGTTGGAAGAGACTCACTGGATCATTGAGTCCAATCATTCCTATCAAACACTAAACCATGTCCCTCAGCACCTCATCTGCCCGTCCCTTAAGCCCCTCCAGGGAAGGTGCTGTACCTCTCCGTGTCCCCAGTTCCTTCCCACCTACTTCCCTCCAGTCTCCACAGGGTAAGGTTCTGGCTCATTTCACTAGGTAAGTGGTGGCTCAGATCTGTAACTCCACAGACAGAACAGAGTCCTTATCTCAAGGCCTTCTAAATGACTGACAGTTCTGCAAAACAAGGGCGCTCTTGGGGAGATGGAGGTAATGAACGCAAGATGTGGAGTCAGGTGACAATCAGAGCCGTACTCTGTTTCTAAAGGTGATCTTGGGAGCTGGGGGGTTGGACTGACACTTGGGATGGGAAGGAGGGGCGGGAATCCCTAAGAATACACATGGAGCTGATTGAACAGACAGTGAAAGAACATGTGACAGAAGAACTGTAGGTTGAAGCTGAATGCGGTGATCAGCCTCTCCTTTCAGGCCAATTTATAAAAGTAAAATAGAAATATCTGAGTCTTTAGTTGTAAACAAACTCTTAGGGATCCACATGCTTTCTTTGTCTTCTTATTCCTCTGTTGTTTCCATCCTTTTCAACTTTGTTACTTAATAGAACAGCATGTGCAAAGGAGGACAGGTTGGTTGTTTGGAAATTGATATCAGATACTTTAGAGTTGCATCTTGTAGTCCTATCAGCCAATCAGTCCTGATTTAGATGTAGACCACAGGACAGTATCCACTAGATGTTTTTCCAGTTTCATCCCCAAAAGCTAAGGACTGATTTATCAAGTGGACATGATAACACATGCGCTATAGAGGAGGGAAGTAAATACAGTCTGAATTTCTGCCTCTCTGCAAAGGTACTAACAAAATATTGGCTTGACAGGATCTTTGGCTGCTCACAGAGCCAACTGATAGCTGTAAAAGGCCTCATAAAAACAAGCACCTAACAGGCCAGTGGATTGTAATTTGCATTTCACAGCCGAGGTCTGCAATTTGTAGCTGAAAATACAGAGGATGCATTATTTTCCTTCGTGGTTCTTTATTTCTCAGCCACTCGATCCATTTATCTGGTTTGTGAAAAGTGACAAGATGTACAGCCTGCACCTGGCTTCTGGATCGTAGCCTGTATTGCTCACCCCCTGAGGGACTATCATACGTATCTGCTTTGCTTTTCACTCTCTTTGCCTTAGCCCAAATGACTTGGCTCAAGTCAGCTTTGTTCACTGTTGGCCCTTGCATAGGTTAAGTTCTTATGACATCAGAGTCGTTACCTCTTTGCTCCCTGGCAATAGCTGGACATTGAGAACGGAACAGTCAAAAAGACCTTGCACTCCAGAGGGACAACATGAGAACTGGAAAGGTGCACAAAGAACTGAATAAGAGAGTCCAGCCTTGAAGGTAGAACTGGTAACGTAAAGACTTGTCCTGCAGAAAGGGATCTGGGGGTTCTGGTCGATGGCAAGTTGAACTTGAGCCAGCAGTGTCCTCTGGCAGCCAGGAGGGNCACAGGGTAAGGTTCTGGCTCATCTCACTAGGTAAGTGGTGGCTCAGATCTGTAACTCCACAGGCAGAACAGAGTCCTTATCTCAAGGCCTTCTAAATGACTGGCAGTTCTGCAAAACAAGGGCGCTCTTGGGGAGATGGAGGTAATGAACGCAAGATGTGGAGTCAGGTGACAATCAGAGCCGTACTCTGTTTCTAAAGGTGATCTTGGGAGCTGGGGGGTTGGACTGACACTTGGGATGGGAAGGAGGGGCGGGAATCCCTAAGAATACACATGGAGCTGATTGAACAGACAGTGAAAGAACATGTGACAGAAGAACTGTAGGTTGAAGCTGAATGCGGTGATCAGCCTCTCCTTTCAGGCCAATTTATAAAAGTAAAATAGAAATATCTGAGTCTTTAGTTGTAAACAAACTCTTAGGGATCCACATGCTTTCTTTGTCTTCTTATTCCTCTGTTGTTTCCATCCTTTTCAACTTTGTTACTTAATAGAACAGCATGTGCAAAGGAGGACAGGTTGGTTGTTTGGAAATTGGTATCAGATACTTTAGAGTTGCATCTTGTAGTCCTATCAGCCAATCAGTCCTGATTTAGATGTAGACCATAGGACAGTATCCACTAGATGTTTTTCCAGTTTCATCCCCAAAAGCTAAGGACTGATTTATCAAGTGGACATGATAACACATGCGCTATAGAGGAGGGAAGTAAATACAGTCTGAATTTCTGCCTCTCTGCAAAGGTACTAACAAAATATTGGCTTGACAGGATCTTTGGCTGCTCACAGAGCCAACTGATAGCTGTAAAAGGCCTCATAAAAACAAGCACCTAACAGGCCAGTGGATTGTAATTTGCATTTCACAGCCGAGGTCTGCAATTTGTAGCTGAAAATACAGAGGATGCATTATTTTCCTTCGTGGTTCTTTATTTCTCAGCCACTCGATCCATTTATCTGGTTTGTGAAAAGTGACAAGATGTACAGCCTGCACCTGGCTTCTGGATCGTAGCCTGTATTGCTCACCCCCTGAGGGACTATCATACGTATCTGCTTTGCTTTTCACTCTCTTTGCCTTAGCCCAAATGACTTGGCTCAAGTCAGCTTTGTTCACTGTTGGCCCTTGCATAGGTTAAGTTCTTATGACATCAGAGTCGTTACCTCTTTGCTCCCTGGCAATAGCTGGACATTGAGAACGGAACAGTCAAAAAGACCTTGCACTCCAGAGGGACAACATGAGAACTGGAAAGGTGCACAAAGAACTGAATAAGAGAGTCCAGCCTTGAAGGTAGAACTGGTAACGTAAAGACTTGTCCTGCAGAAAGGGATCTGGGGGTTCTGGTCGATGGCAAGTTGAACTTGAGCCAGCAGTGTCCTCTGGCAGCCAGGAGGGTCAACCGTGTCCTGGAGTGCGTCAGGCACAGCACAGTCAGCCAGTCGAGGGAGGTGGTTGTTCCACTCTGCTCCACCCTGATGTGGCCCCACCTTGAGTACTGGGTGCAGTTTTGGGTACCACAGAATAGGAAGGATATAAAGCCACTGGAGAGTGTCCAGAGGAGGGCACAAAGTTGGTGAAAAGTGGAAGCTGTGTGAAGAACAGCTGAAGACACTTGATCTGTTCAGCCTGGAGGAGACTGAGAGGAGAGCTCATCCCATTTTTTTATTTTCACCTATAGTTTAGACCCAATTGCTTTAGACCCTGGCAGCTCGAGTACAGAGGCAAAGAAGGGATTGTTTTTAAATGTGAAGGAGCAACGTTGCAGCCATTTGCATGGAAGCCTATTCTTTTGGGAAAGGCAAGAAACCTATCCAAAGCTTTCTTCTTTTTTTGGCCCAAGATGAAGAAGAGAAAAACTGTCTTCTCAACGGAAGAGAAAAGTGAACCTGAGCAGAGTGCCTGGGTTTACCTGCCTGATACCTGTCTGAGTCATGTCTTCTGTTGGTTAGATGACAAGGACAGAGTTGAAGCCGCCTTGGTCTGTAAAAACTGGAGTCGGGCCCTGAGTTTTGGATCCCTCTGGAGAAGCCGAACTATCACATTCTGTGGCCAACCATCAAGTCCGAGTTTTGACGAATCAGAGTTTGTCAGGGCACTGTGGTTTACGAAGAAGTTTAGCAAGTATTTGAGGCACCTTGAAGTCAAGTTACCAAATTTTTACAATACTAATGCTACTCAAAATTTTCTAATTATTATGAGAGATCTTTTTTCACACCTGCGTAAGTGTAACCGTCGCCTAGAATTCCTCAGCATCGAGCACCTGGGATTAGACTGCCCCATCTGGAAAAGTAGAAGCAGGGCTCAGTTTATCAGGATCTTAGCTCAATTCCTGAAAAAAATGAGCAAACACCTTAAGTATCTCAATTTAAAAGGAGCAAGAGTATCCTTGGAAGATGGCTGCAAGCTTCTGAATTGTCTGAGCTGGCTGAAATGCGAAAACTCTATATCCAAAATGAATATTGAGGATTTCTTCCATACCCGTCTGCACATCCACAGCAGCACCTTGTTCCACCAAACTATGTCAAAGTTCCACAACCTAGTCACCCTGACTGTCAATTATAACTGCGTCTCTGATGAACTGCTGGACATGTTGCGGAAGCGGAGCGCTCATTCCCTGTGCACCTTGAATATCAAATGTCACAGCGATGACCCTCATCAGCAACTGGTCAGCAGAACATCACGGACAAACTTGGTCGAGAGAGCCCCAAAACTAAGCATGAACTTCTCCTTTGAAAAAGTCCTGAAGCATGATCATTTAGCCAGGATCCTGGAAGCGGTGATGCCAATCAAGAGCATCGTTCTACGGAACGGCTATGTCAGTAACCCAGCCTGGATAATGATGCCCACCTTCACCAATCTCCTCCCAGCATACTGCCATACTCTGCAGGTATGGGAAACGGTGGCATCTTATTTGTGCTTGGCAAAAAGCCACACAAATAATCATACAGGGCTTGCTGCGTAACAGCAGTCATCAGTAGGAATTCCCGACTGCTTCAGTTATATGTTCAGAGGGTATTTTTCCTAAGTGAACCATTCCAGTGTTACCTGTAATGCAGTTCAGGTCATTATCCTTGTCCATGTCCAATCGTGGTTATGCTGGGGAAGTCCTTGCTGTCAGGCTGATGTCAGATTGCCCTCAGAAAAAAAGCTAAAACGCCCAAAATACTGGTGGTTGTAATGTCAGCTGTGAACAAACAGAACCTTTCAGGCAGGAAAATGTCATTTTTGTAAGAAAGTTTAGGTTTATCCTGATTAGACAACTTCATGTTTGGTAACCAATAACATTCTTAACCCTTTCAGATTTTTCTGAACCCCACCCTTTTGCCCATGAGGAAAATAGTCTGTATCCCATGTTTGCTTACAGAGCTATAGCCTGCCTCAGCCCACACGGGTGGGTTTGCTCCATTTTGGCAATGCCCAGATACCTTACACCATATGTAAATTAACCGGGGGCCGTGTCAGAGCACTTTGGTGTCAGCAGGGATGTGTCCCCCAAGGTGTGAAACTGCTGGCCCAGGTCAATAAGCTCCAAGTCTTCACATGCCTGAGGGAAACACGTGGCTTTACACGTAGGGGTTGCTGACAGCGCTCTGTTGCCTTGCAGAGTTTCTAACACCAGAGAGCTGTAAAGTTTTCTGGAAATTCTTTGGATCTACTTGTGTATCTGCGATAATTTCCAATCTGCCAAACATGAGCTGCGGGTGTAGCATCTTCTACAGGGTTGTCTGTCTCTCAGGATGGTGTGTAACACACGAGGGACTGCCCCATCTTAGCAGGAAAGTGGGGATCACTGTAGCACGGACTGTTGCCATCGTACAAAACTGATTCTCTTCTAATGTCAAGGGATAAATTTGATCTGCTGACAGTTGCTTCTGTTGGTAAAATTGCAAAACTCTCGCTTATTGAATTCTAGTTCCTGCACTCATGAGTTCTGTTCAGTAGTACTAACAGTGTTCATTCTTTTTCAAGAGATTAACACTTGAATTAAGAAACAATGAGGAGCGGCTGGAAAATGAACTACTACAGTTCATCTTATCATGCAGAAGGTTGTTATTTGTGAAAGTCTGGGCATTTTTAAGTGTCACCTTTGTGGAGAAGCTGCTACAAAACCGTGCAAGAGGGGATTGCATTTTGACTACCATCCATGTAAGATTTCCTGCCTCAAAAACCTTCCATTTCCCTCCTCTCTTCAATACCCAGGGAAAGGCAAAGACCCCATGCCCATAGGAAGGTCACTTACGCAAATGTTAACATAACTGTCTTCCCTATGTTAGGTTTTAGCAGTATAATAAGAGAACAACTCATGGAAACAGGGCTTTCCAACCTACTTAGCCATGCACAGGATATTATATAAGTTTGATAACAACCCCCCAGAACTCCCCAAGTCCTTCCTAGACTGGGATTCCCTTTGTCACCTTTTGTTCAAGCTAGGGATTCTCGGTCACCTCCCTGGCCTACAGCTTATGCCTATGTTTAAACTGAGATATGGGGATTGAATACCACTAAACTGCAAAAAGATACAAATGTTTCTCAGGGATGCTGTGCTGAACTGAGTCTAGACCACAGCTGTAGCTGGTGTAAAGCCTGCTGGTTTGCTCCTTTGCATGCTACATTCTGAATTCAGTAGCACCTCCCAGATCTACAAATTTCAGAGATGCATCACGTCCTGGTGTAAAAGAAACCTTGCTCTACCCAAAAAATTCTTTGGCAGGAGATGATGTTTTCAGACAGTTTGGTGTGAAAACAGAGGAAAGCCTCAAGACTCACCCCAAAACAAAGAATTTGGCTTCTCTAGATTCTTCATTAGTCACAGAGGCTTCTTGTTGTGAGCTTGAACAGGCTGAGCCTGCTCAATGTGTCTGAGAGGCAGCTGTCATTTGGGCTTACAAGTCACGATTTACACAAACAAGCAAGAGACCATTGAGGAGGATCGGCTGTTGTGTGGCATTTACAGGAAGTTCAAAAACCTCATTGATTCAGAGCTTGATTATTTTGCCATTGCCTGCCCGCTGGCATAAAGCACATGGGGAAAGAAGAACACCTACTGACATCTGCAAGCAATGAATGGATCCTTTGGAGGGATTTGCATCTTGAAAGAGAGATACCATTACAGCAAGAGAGAGGCAAGGAACAATATTACACCCCATGCATTAAAGTGCTAGACTTGGGAACTGACCTAATGTCTTCAGCATTAGTTATTCTTACCTTTGCTTAGTTTTTCCTTGCCAGAACCAAAGGAAGCAGTGAGCCCTTTTCCAACCTTATGAAAGTAAGTGAAAGTAAGGCCTTTCTCTTTTTCAGTCCTTCTCATTTTTTGAGCCTCAAACACCAATGAATCCCATCTGGTTGTTGCCATTTTACAAACAGAGAAACTGAGACACGGGTTAAGGAGGTGATCAGCTCAAATTGGAATTTTATTGCTATGTGGGAGATTTCATCAGGGGTTCTAGAACACAGACAGCAGTAAGTACTAGGTCTGTTTTAATTACCTTGCACAGGTAGAACCGGGACAGCATTGAGCCAAACCAGTAAATCAGGAGGTTTCTCAATAAAAGTTTCAAGAGGAGCTGGCTCTTTAGAACCACACACAATCTCCCAGTATGATGGCTTCAGAAGTTGCTAACACGAGCAGACTTTCTCATTTGCATGCAGAGCACTTCATCAATGTGCAATGTATTCTCCTTGACACGGATCTCCTCCTCCAAGGAAAGCTGTCGACGGCCCAGTCCTTTCAGCTCTGTCTCAGCCTGCGCCAGGGTGTCTGTTAGTCTAACAGGGAAAATACAGACAAGACATCAGTTAAAAACACCTGGATAGGGTTTTTTTTTCTTGTGGGGTAAGAATTCTGAGCAAAAAAATAAATTACAGGAGAGGATTCAGAGGGAAACAATATTCATGCAGCTTCCTTTACTGTTGTCCCCTTGTGGGAAAAGTAATCCCAGCCCCTCAGGGAGAATAGCTGGGACCCAGTGTTGCTTGGACTCATTCAATTAATCCAGCAGTTGATACCACGTATTTTCCCCTCTCTCATCATTTCCACTTGCCTTTGAATGTTTGTTTTAATCTCTTGAACTTCACTAATCAGCCTATTTTGCACTGTGTCATAACATAATTCCACGTTGGGGCGATGGTTTCTTGCTTCCAAAACTGTTTGAGCTGCTTTAACGGGTCCTTCTTTATCAGCGATTGCTTTCTTTAAGGCTGCAATGTTCTCCTCCTGTGAGGCAGTCTCATCCATCACCTGAACAAACCCAAGAGAAGGAAATGCTGCACAACGTCTCTTACACTGCATGAAATCATCAACATCACCTTTAACAGTTACAGTAATAACAACAGTAACACTCATTATGTTAAGACGTTACTTCATCAAAGGATATTTTACAAAGGTCAGCCAGAATTAAGACTCCTTCATTGGAAAAAAGGTGACACTGTTCTGAGTGAAACTGGAGATTTATGCTCAGGAATTAATTTTTACCACTTACACTCAATTTTCATGTGTCAAATTTCAAGCACATTGACTCTGACTTTATAAGTTATTAGGCTGTAATATGACAATTGTGACAATTCTATAGGAACCCCATTTAACTAAAAATCATAAGTAAAATTGTTTGCCTACAGCAGCAATGGGAACTGGGGTTGTTTAGCCTGGAGGAGAGGAGGCTGAGGGGAGATCTCATTGCTCTCTACAACTGCCTGAAAGGAGGTTGTAGCAAGGTGCGTGCTGGTCTCTTCTCCCAAGTAACAAGAGATGGGATGAGGGGAAACAGCCTCAAGCTGCACCAGGGGAGGATATTAGGAAAAATTTCTTTACTGAAAGTGTGGTGGAATATTGGCACAGGCTGCCCAGGGCAGTGGTAGAATCTCCAGCCCTGGAGATGTTAAAAAAATGTGTAGACATAGTACTTCAGGACATGGTTTCATAGGCTGGTGGTGTTGGGCTGATGGTTGGATTGGGTGAGCGTAGACATCTTTTCCAACCTTAATGTTTCCATGATTCTCTGAACTGGTAGATAACCCATTATTTCTACGGTTTTGCTGACTGTCCCCCACCACTTACCATTGCAAGGAGCATCTCCAGGTTGTGCTTGGCATCCTTGACTTCCTTCACCCTATTTTTAAACGCAACATCCACCACCTCACGTTGCTTGCGTATGTCATTTGCTGTCTGGGAGAGGATGCTGTCAATCAGTGCCTGCAGCGCCAAAGAGTTGTTTCTCTGCTTGTCAGCCTTTTCAATGTTTACATTTGAGAAATCTACCCACTCTTCAGGGCTAACAAAGCTGAAAGAGATTCATAATCAGAGGTTATTAACTGGCAGCATCAGGCCCTCTGTGACTTCATAAATCTGTAACCACAAATCTGGGAACAAAGCAGTACTACGAGCTGCATGTCCCAAATGAATGCTGGGAATCCTACAAAATAAAGACCTGCTCTGTCACAAATATTTCAGAATGAAGTAGACAAGGGTAGGGTGAAAACAACTTTGAAGAAGTCACAGAGCATCTTTGTTATAACTTTCCTTTCCTTGATAAAGGATTAAATAGTTATGGGGGAAACCCAGACGATAAAGAAGATTTCTTACAACACTTTTCATTAATTAAACTGTTATTACTAGTATCATTCAGCCGTTAATAGCAGGGAACTATCCACACAAACCATTTGCTTATCCTACCACACTGTTCACCATCTATGAGACAGGCACTTACAGGAGCCGTTTGGAGCACTGTAGTGGAGAGGTGAAGCCCTAACTACAGGGAGGCCGTGTCCCAGGTTGCCAAGAGAAGTCGTGGCTGCCCCATCCCTGGAGCTGTTCAAGGCCAGGTTGGATGGGGCTTGGAGTAACCTGATCCAGTGGGAGGAAGTGTTCCTGCCCATGGAAGGAGGGGCTGAGCTGGATGAGTTTTAGGTTCCCTTTCAGCCCAAACCATTCCATGATTCTATTTCACAGATACTAAAGTGATGCACAGAAGTATAAAAAAGAAAATCTACAACAGACAAACGATGGACAGATACAGTCTGTTTTACACAAAACTACATTAACCTTGCTATAACAGTTCATATGAGCTATGTAGTCATATTTTCATTGAACTAAATAACCACTTACTTTCCCTCTATTTTCACTGCGTTATCAGTGTATCCCATATCAGGAGTGTTGCTTGCCACGTTAGCACAGTAATCATCTATAGTCAGAGCTGTGAACTTGTCCTTCAGGTCCATTTCCAGGTTGTACTTTGCGGAACGGTTTATTCTAGAAGAAACAACCAGACTCTAAGCCAAAGTACAGGCACTCGCAGGTGTCCCTAACACACATACGTACAGCATTAGGGAATACAAATGCTGTTATGGAATTCTTCCTGTATGAAATGCTAGTTGTGAAGTCCCAAAATCTACAGCATGGTGAAGCTGCCTCTATATAAATTGGTGGTAGAGTTCCCATCGGAATTAAAGGCACGGGACTAATTTTGAGAAGACTGGGTATTATGTGCAAGTACCTTGCGTTCTGACAACCAGAACTGCTCACCATTGCTGATTGAATGGTACAAATGAGAACTGACCCTCTGTAACTATTTAGCACTGAGGTATCTTTGGACCTGTGCTCAGCCTGACCCTCCAGCTTCTAAGGATCGCGGCTGTCCTGCTTTCCAGCTATCAGGGTTTGGTTACTGCACCTGATTTGCTCATTGGTCTGTTCCAATGTACGTTGAAGCAAGGCCATGGCCTCCTGGAGGACTTCAACTTCCTTCATCAGTTCCTGTTCCACTTCGTCATGCACCAAGTCAATCCCAACTCGTCGTTGCCTAAACAAAAAGAGGAAAAGCCATCAGCCACACTGATCCAGTGCCTGCAGCTCACAGAAGGTGATAAAAGCCCAGCTGTCCAAACTGAAGGTTTTTCCTTGCCACACAGGAAATCTTTCCTTAAATGTTCTGAATTCCCCAGTGTTACAACACCTAAATCAGACAAAGATGCGCAACCCTCTAGTTTGCAGCCTTTTAAATTATTTGTTAAAGGTTCATTACCTAGATATTTTTTTTCTCTCCCTAAATGTGTTTCTTCTTAATCATCTCACCTGGTCAGGAGACACTTTTGGGCAATGGCGAGTAGCTCTTGGCAGCCCTCTAGAGACTGCTTCAGCCTTGGCTTGAAAGTCAGCAGTATCTCTGTCTCATGAACAATTTGTGCAAGTTTGTTATCTAACTCTTGCTTCCAGAATTTTATTTCTCCCCGTCTCTGTTCTGTAGGAAGGAAATTGCAAGTAGATATTAATACAAACCCACTTTATATGCCAGAGAACAAAGGGTCGGATCTTGGGTATGGCTAAAACCAGACTTATTCCATAATGGGGTGTATGTGATGCTGTAGGCTGATGTGTGGGGACAGTTTTGCAACCCTGCGGCTGTAATTAGGGATAAAACCAGGCCACGTGATTCAGACTGTGTCATTAATTTAGACCTGGCCTGGCTTACAGAGAGCTTTACAGCATCCAAAAAAAAAATTAGCATAGTTCTATATCAGGTGCATTTAAAAGCCAATTTTGGTTATACTGAAACAGCTCTATGTCTAGTTAAAGCCTCAGTGGAGTTCAAGTAGAATCATGGAACGGGTTGGGTTGGGCAGGAGCTTTAAAGCCCACCCAGTTCAACCCCCTGCAATGAGCACGGACACCTTCAACTCAATCAGGGTGTTTAGAGCCCCGTCCAGCTTGACCTTGAATGTTTCCAGGGCTGGGGCATCCACTACCTCTCTTGTCATCAGGTTTGGTTGGAATAGCTTTCTGGATTGTTAAGAGAAGCAATTTATTTATTTTAAAATAAAGAATCTGCCTCAAAATATTTTTTTACATTGCATTATCCCATGTGATCAGAGAGCACGGCATTCACATGTATTCCTACTCACTATCCATTTATTTTCTAAGTCCATTTTAAACATATACCTCAAATAACACATCTCGACGCTTGCAGAACACTTGGCATTACCTATTTTCTTGCTGACATCACTCTGGGTTTTCCGAGTTGTCCTTTCTATTTCATCCACCAGCCTCCGACTCTCAGCCGTCAGGCGCTCGGATCTGCATTTCTGCGCCTCCGCGCTGGCACGTTGCATCTTGTTTGCCATGTCCCACTCGGAGGGGTGAAACTTGGGTGGACCTTGCACCAGCCTGGCCATTGTTCCTTGGGAAGTTTCTGCATACGACGCAGCACAGTTCTTGGAATATGGAACCTGAAAAGAGGAATGGCATTGTATTTGGCTGCAGAAGTGACAAAGGGAGGAGAGAGGTCTCTGAGGGTGAGAAGAACTCTTGACCCTTTTTACTTGCAAAATGATACAGGTAGGAAGAGAAAAGAGTTCTTGCTGAGGGCTCCCCAAGACTTTACTAAGGTGTGTGGGAGAGTACGGAGTAGGAGAACGAAGAAACACAAGAATTTGGGGATGGAATCATAGAATAACCAGGTTGGAAGACATCCACCAGATCATCGAGTCCAACCAGCTAGGAGAGCGAAGCTAGGAGGCTTGAAAGTGGAACTGAGAAGAAGGGACAGGCTGTCTGTGACAGGAGGGAGAAGGGAAAGAAAAGGAGATCTGAGAGAAAGGATGGATTAAAAGGACAATGAGAAAAAGTAAACCAATATGAAAGATAAATAGTCTCCCACAGGATGGAGAAGTGAAAACCTTTTAAATATGTGGCTGGAGAGGTGGGTGAACACTGGATTGTAAAAAAAAAAGAAATGTAGTGGTCATTTGGGAAAAACAAAAAGTGAGAAAACAGGACCTGAAAAGCTGAAGGAGGAAATGCAGACGGTAAATGAGGGAATGGAAAAGGCTAGGAAGGGCTAAAGCATTACAAAGAACAAAGCCTGCTGGGGACACTGGTTTAATGTAGAGTGAAACCAATGCCCAGATAGATGCAGTCACAGTAGCCTGGTTATTGAGTTTCCTATTCTTGCACTGTGCTCATCCAGTGATCCTGAGGCGATGGCTCACCCTGAAGTGCCCACAGCAACAAGCAGCTTTGCCCACCCTTTCCCCCTCCTTCTCCCTCACACACCTCCTGGCTGATGCTGCTCCCACAGCCAAATCCTGGCTGAGTGCCTCAGTTTCCCTTCACGGGGCGGGTTTGCTCCCAACTCCCTCTCGCAGCCTCCGTCTCCACAGCAGCAGCACAGAGTTTCTTTTCAAAGGTGCAACTCAGTAGTCCGGGAGGTGGCTCAGAACACCAGGACTGGTCAACAAACTGGTTGCTGCGGCAACAGCAACACTGCTGCTGTCAACCTGCTGTCCTTGCACCAGCTGGAAACGCACAGCACGCACGAGCCAGGGCTGCTTCCTTTCACCCAGTCCCAGTTCAAATCGCCTGGAAATAAAACATATTCTTGGTATATTGATGGAGATTGTCCCCACAGCTTCAGACAGTCATTTTTGATCAATTTATTCCAGAAATGCACAGATTGTGAAAGCCAATTAAAGGTGTGTTAGTACCAAGCTCTCTAAAACATCAGTTGTAAAATACCTGCAGCAGTACGCTTCTTCTTTTTGGCAAATATATTCTTTCCTGAGACAAAAGAGACTTGGAGTCAGTCTCCAACCCCCGTCTCCTCCCTGCAACCTCCCCTTCCTGCATTGCCTTTCCCACAACAAGGTGTAAAAGCAGTTACAGTTGGATGAAAGGAGCAGATTCCCCGTGTTAGAACAGTGCTGGTTAAGCCCAGGCCAACTCCTGTGCTGAGTAAAGAGCAACTGAAATGCTGTTCACATCCCATCCTAATGCCTTTATAAAGGATTTTGGGAAGAAGCAGTTCCTTACCTTGGTGACTCACGTTGGGATGTGGCCAAAGTCCATGGAGTCTGGAAGAGTATCTTCTATTTTCTGTGGGGGAGTCTAAATAATCAGCAATAACAGGACCGGATCTGAATTAAGTGTGTTGCCATCTTCCTTATTAGATGCATTAAAACCACCATAGATCATCCCATTCTTCAAAGGATTAAACTGTCACCCGGACTGCTGTGACAGCATGCTGAAGAGACAGAATTCTCTGGGTTGAGCTGATACCGCAGCATCATGAACTGCTTCCACTGCTATGGAAATTGTGCAGCAGACTAACGCAATAGGTCTGAATGATGGTGTTCCACTACTGTCCAGAATTATTTCCAATAAGGACAGGCTGAGAGAGCTGGGGTCATTCAAAGTGGAGAGAAGGCTGTAAGGAGACCTTATTGTGGCCTTTCAGCACTTAGCAGGCCCCCTGTAAGCAGGGACATAGTTTAGCAGGGTCTGTTGCAAGAGGACAAGGCGGAATGGTTTTAAACTAGAGAGGAGATTCAGATTAGATAGAAAAGACATTTTTTTACACTGAGGGTGGTGAGGCACTGGCACAGGTTGCCCAGAGAAGCGGTGGCTGCCCCACCCCTGGAAACATTCAAGGTCAGGCTGGATGGGGCTCTGAGCAACCTGACCCAGTGATTGTCCCTGCTTATCGCAGGGGGTTGGACTGGATGAGCGTTAAGGGTCCCTTCCAACCCAGACCATTCCATGATTCTTTGTTAACTGCCCTGAGGCTTTAGCAAGTCATAGGGCTATTTTAGTACAACCACAAGTGGCTTTTAAATGCACCTGACACAGAGCTATGCTAACTTTTGTTTTGGACGCTGTTAAGCTCTCTGCAAGCCAGGCCAGGTCTAAATTAAATGAGACAGGTTGAACCACGTGATCTGGTTTTATCCCTAATTAAATGCGTCCAAGCGTTTGCAGTGTTTTGAGCACGTTTAGATTAAAGTCTCTATTGGAAATGTCACACAAAGAAGTGATGAAAGGCATCCATCCACCTAGCGCACTGTCAAGAAGGAGGAGCTCCCTGCTCAGGGAAGCTATGCACAAACATTTTTAAAAGTGGGTTGATGTCTCTGCATAGATTATTACAAAAACCTTGCACAGAACAGAGCAATGTAGCCTTTAAAAGCAGGATCAGGTTGCCAATAAACCACATTAGATAGCAAAGAATTTTAGATACGGTGCAGAAAACATTGAAACAGCCAGTTTGTGCACAGCAGACACTGACAGCTTTACTATGCTGTTCTCTTCATCACTCATGCAAAACACATTAACTGCCATATACACACACTCTCTGCAGTGTTTCGAGCTGGAAACACTAAAAAATCCTGCAGGGGCATACATTACAGACTTGAATTTCAACTACATCGTACAAACTACAGTCAAGGTTATTCATCTATATCAGACTTGATGTACAAAGCCATAGGTTTTTCTATAATCACGGCACAGCATCATCTCCCTGAGCTCCTTACGCACAAACCACCAGCAGTAGAAATCACCCTACAGTCCCTCACTGCCCTGCAGGCATTTTGCTGGCAGGTACCTTTTCCAGCACCTCTCTGAAGTCAGAAGACTTTAGGAAACCTGTACAAATAACTTCTGGAAAGCTGTGAAAACAAACTAAATACAGAAAGGACATAAACTGCCTCTGGTGAATTGACAATAATTTTACTGTCTAATAGTTGCTTTATACAATTTTTTGCTACTAAGCCTAAATTGGCCAAGCACTTACCTGCGTCTTTAGTACCCACATCACCCAGGAAAAAATCATCCCTGGTCTGGGACTCTGAAGGAATGGGGACAAAGCCAGTATTATCCCCTCTTGTAGCTACGGTGGAACTTGGCTCTGTCAGTCAATGAGAAGAATTCTGCAAGAATGTAAATACGTGCTTCACATGTGCCAGCAGTGGGCAGGTTCCTCATGGTGCTCACTCTGATCACTTCTCCAAAACACAAGTGCAGAGCGTTTAACCTTACAGCGCATTTGGTGAAGCCCCAGGTGCACGCTTACTCCTCACAAGCCTGCTCATTCGAAATGCAAGTCAGGAACTCGTGATGGTGCAGTCATACAGCAAATACAAGCAGCCTCGACCTCTGTCCACTCGCATTAAATCCAAGAGATTCACAACACCAAGGATCCTGCTCTTTCGACCAAGTATCCTTCAGACACACACGAAGATGTGTATTTAAACTGTTTCCACAGTCTCATAGCAACAGCCTGGCTACACTTCAAACCAAACTCAATGACCCAGACATTCAGCAGCTCGCTCACCCTTTACCTTTGTGCACTTTTGGTGTTTGGTTTGATTTTTCCCCTCCCAGAGACTGCTAACAAAGTGGCTGCTTTGCTCATGGTTTCTTAAGTAAACGTTACTAGAAAGGAAAGCTGAATTAAAATCCTATTCCAAATGCCACTGAACTGCTGTACTTTTAAAATTCAGAGCACAAAGCATCGTGACTAGAACAAAAATATCCTGAACAAAAGCTTATTCGCACTGATTTTTCTTTGTTACCTCTCACTTCATTCTAAAGAGAAGCACTAAACCAGGAGAGAGTTTGATGTATTTTATTATAAATGGTCATCAATACAGAACCAAAGTCATCTTTATAAATATCTACAAAAAGCACATATGCAGTTTAAAAAACATTCTCTAGCATGAACAGAGGGCTTGTGGCTTTCAGTTTTTACTTTCTATGACCCTGTTTTTATGGAAGAAATAATTTTAAACGGCTTTTTTTTTTTTAAAGTATGCTTTTTTAGTGGTTTTGTTTTTAACAATCACCGTGAAAACAAAGCTCTGTTGATTTATCAAAAAGAAAACCAGAAAGGGTGACCCGTGACCTTTTTGTCCAGTAAATCTGGAATAATCCCACTGTATTGTGGTTTTAATGCTAATTTAACTGAAAACAGAAACTAGTCCAAGGCATTTCAAAACTCCCACATCTTTCATGCTGCTCTGGCCTGTCCACTTCAGAGTCAACACGGGGACTGAGCAAATCAAAGACTTTGTTCCTGTCCACACTGGAGACAGGAACCGCTGCTCTCTCCATACTCCAGGTCAAAGCACACTAGCCTGGCTTCTACTTAAAACCGTTCAGAGGATTTTGTACTTTCCTAGCTGCCCCTTCCCTGCAGTCCTAAGTCATGCAAACACAAATCTCATACACAGAACAGCCCCAGCTGTTGCTGTTTTTCACCATGAAGAAATTAACCCCCGAGTGCCAGTGGAGGCTTTCGCGAGCCTCTAAGCAAATCACTTCAGATTTGACCATTACAGAAAAACACAGTTGTGCGAGACGGTAGTTACCTGTCTCCCCAGTGAACAGGGAAGAGGTGCTCAGTTTCTGCTTCAAAAGAAAAGAATAATGCCTGTTTGGGGGGGGTGGTGGTGTGTGCGTGTGTGTGAGTGCACAAATGCAGTGGGGACAGGGTTGAAGGAGAGGTAATATTGCCTTAGTGGCTGAGTATGCTACTAATTGCTAAATGGAATTTTCTTTGTCCACCTGCTGTTTCTTCTGTGCTACACTCAATGGAGAAGTGGAATTGAAGGTGCTCTCTTCTGGAGTTTCACCTGCATTTTAAGAAGGAACACCTTCGTAGCAGAGTTACTTATCACTGCATAAAACTGGGTCCACAGCTCAACAGAGACAGGAGCGGCAAACCAGCTCCCTGTGAACTTTCAACACAGGAATATTAAAAATCCAGCCTACTGCTAGCACCAAAATGACAGCATCTGCCTTTCCCTGTGGTTTTTTTTCTGTCTTTTTCAAACACATTTCTGTATTACCGACATGCTGATGTGATCAACACTTTGGGGCGCTGCTCAGCAACACTTCAGTCAGCCAGTTGAATGTAAGCAAAGGGGAAGGAGAAAGGAAAACACAGCACCGCGTTCCATTGGCAAAACGTCACTCTTCCCGTGAGCGAACTGTACGTGACCCTGCTGGCTGGAGAGGTGTCGATGGTTTTACTCAAAGCGCCGTAGATGATTGTACAGAGACTGGACATAGGTGAAGACACACATGGGATCTGGCTTGTGACCCATCAGCATCATGTCGTCCACTTCTATCAGACGATCGCATTGAGCCATCTTCCTGTGGTAACAGTAAAAAAGACACAGCAAATCAAGAGTTAAATCTAGGGCCTGTAATTATGTCCAGGATCCATTTGCTGCTCTGATTCGAGATAACCGAGGATTTAAGAAATCCTGAGACTTATCAGCAATGTATCATTTCACAACGAAAACATTAGGCTAAGGTTGGAGATCATTGTATTTGTGACTGTGGAATATTCCTGTTCTTTCTCCGTACTGGGATCTGATCCAAAGCCCTGCAGAGTCTTTTCCCCACTAACTGTCATTCTCATCCCTGATACGTGTAGCACGCAGCCCAACCTCACACTCCTCTGCCCAAGACTCATTCAGCAAGGTCATACAAGTCTGCAAAACCCGAGTTTTCCTGGTTCTTATATAGGAAGCCTCAAAAGAATGGGAAAGCATGAAAAGAGATGAGATGTGTCAGTAAGAGCCCATGTGGCTGTGGACTGTTTGTTCACCACTCCATATCTTCAAGGTGTGAAAGACTTGGGAACAACGTCAGATGATCAGGTTGGAGAGCAGAAGCCTGACTGAGATCTAGACCAGCAGAAAGGAACAGATCTACTGAGGCCTAGGATGAAAAATCACAAGAGCAGGAAGCAACGGGATCAGCAGAGCTCATACTGGGATGAACAGCAAAAACTGAGAAGAGCAACTTAAAGACAGAGGTGAACCCTCTCACAAAACAATTCCAAAAGTTAACCTACTTGCTCCTTCCATGCTGGGGGCACAGTTGTTTTTGCAGAGGGGCTGGTTGGATACATTAACATGCCTCAAGTACAAATCAGGTAACAAGCAGGTGGCTCTGGCTAAGGATCTACAAGTTCTATGTCCAGTCCTTACTGACTGTCAGTAAACACTGGATGCCTAGTGCACTATGAACTCAAATATCTTTTATATGACTGATACTGGCAAATTCATTAAGAATCATTCATTACTACAAGAACAAAATAATTAAAAGAAAACTCAAACCAGAGAAGTAGGGTAATTTTTCCTCTTCTGTCCAAGCATAATTCTTAAGGTTGATTTATCAAGTTTAGTGTGTCAGTGCTAAGGCTGGTGAGAAAGCAGAATTCAAGCACTGCCTGAAGACTGTGAAAGACCTGAAAGACTCCAGCAAATTATCCTGTATTTGGAAAAATCACCTCTGATTTTAGACTGCTGAGTCTCCTGTTCTACGCATTCTCTATGTGGAGCTTTATAACCCTTTTTTGGCATGACACATGACATGATCTACAAGAGGAATGATTAAACAATTCGCTGTTGCTGAACCACGTTAGACTCGAACTGGAAGCACTTCACAGAGATCTAAAGCGATACTCACTCAGCCATGGTGAAGGCCAGCTCAAAGTTTTGCTTGCGATTAGCTGGGTCAAGCTTATTATAATCAAAAGCTTCAGGGAAGAAAGAATGAACAAGAGCACAGAATGCCATCCCATCATTCCAGCTTGAGGAGAAGTTTTGGAGATCGATGTGCTGTTGCGATGAAAAAACCCACATGTTAGTGCAGCATTAGGGAAGAGGGAGAAGGAGCTGCTTTTGCTCACTGCAGTTTTCTGTTCTTCTATCCCACTAACCAAAGCAATGGAGCACAGGCTTTAGGTTTTGCTTCCCCTCTTTGTACATCCATTACGTTATTGGTATTCTGAGAAAACCCTACACGACCAGCAATGAAAATCTTTTGCCTGTAACGCCCAGATGCAAAGCAGGGACAGTCAGGGTCCTCAGTCCAAAACCCACTGACAATACTGGGAAGAATCTTGCCAGTGTCAATGAGCTCTGGAGCAGGCCCAATGCTCAGTATCTGTGGAAACTAAGGACACTGCTTATCCCCATGAAGTATTTATAATTGAAGACTGGTTCATTTTGTGGCTGTGAATAATGCTGGATAAAGACAAAGCTTGTTTGCTTTCCTTTCCAGCAAGGCCCAATTCAATGCCTGTTTATACACAGAGAGGTAGAAATATAGGAAGAATGAAGCCTACTGCAAACCCAATAGTTAGAACAAATGCTTATTGTTACTTTCAACTGCAAGAGTGAGAAGAAATGTATCTGGGCTCTTGTCTCATGATGCTTTCCCATCATAAAAAAATTCAAGACCCAGCTTTTCTAGTAAGCAACTAACAGTAATTTTCCCTAGTTCTGCTTTGGTGTGTTGTAATCCAGAGTTCAGTAATAATAATGCTGCACATTTTCCAATAATGTTTTAAAACATATTACAGAAAAAGAACCTAAAAAATAATACCTTTGTCCTGGAAACAGCTTGGCAATTGCAGTTTAAGGCCAGATAAAATTACTAAAATCTTAACTATGGAATTCTTCTAGCTGTGCTGATGTTGCGTCACAGAAATTAGCTCTATACCCGTAAGACCAAAAGCTTTCAGACAAACACCAACGCTTTGCTTTGACAAACATGTAGAATGTCACTCAATCACTGACCATCTTTTTATGTGTTGCCAAAGTAAACCATGGTGTTTGTTTTACTCACACCAAACTTAATGACTTCGAGGAAGGTAGCTCATTGTCTATCACAGTTTAAATTCACTTTCTGAGCAAGCCTTTTTGGCAGATTCTCCTGAAAGAGAAAGCTGGAAATGCAAGCATGTCTTCACCTTGTATCCTATGGTTTTTGAGCGACACCATTCTAGCAGAATTTGTTTAATGCTGCTAGCGCTGGCAACCCCAAAACTCTGCGATCTCTTCAGCTTGTGTCTGTGTTCTCCTTTTCCTCTGGAAAATTAAGAGATCAGAATAAATTACATTCTAGAAAAACTTAAACCTACTTGTCAGCAATATCTACGCAACCTGGCTCAGGTCAGCCCCTGGCCAGATGACAGTCAAGAAACACATTGCTGAAACTTCAGCTTGTTAGTCCTGCAAGATAAACTAATTCTCATTGCAGCCAGGATTCCAAGCCCTCTTCTATTGAAATCACACCATCATGTTGCATAAAGAACAGTTCATGCTTCTGGTCCTTAGTGAATAGCAACAGAAAGTTACTACATTCCCAGTCTTTTATAATGACAGAGCAGGCACGTTTTATAACACACTTTCCAGCTAAAAGGCACCTGCTTCTTCATCTGACTCACTCTAAAGCCAGAGGAATGTGTAGCTGTGAATTTTCAGGGCTCAGATGTGAAGTCAGTGAAGCTATACATGACCTCATATTGTACCTCAGCCCAAAATGCTACATTGAGAGAGTCCTCCCACCCAGCTGTCCTCTGCTGGGGATAATTGATAAATTAGTTTCCCATTAACAAATCCACTCAGGAGACAAGGGGCATGACGTACTTTCCGCTCTCCTGTTCCAGTTTCTCCAGAAGCGCTTTCCTGGCCTGTGCTCCTGAAGTCCGTGGCAGCGTCTGAGACCGTACCAGCTCTCGCCTCCTTTCCCCTTGGCGATGTGCAGTGGGAGGAGAGGAGCGGGAGTCGGGAGTCGCATCACTGTAGCTGTCAGTGGCACTGGAGAAACAACACGAAAAGTGTGGGGTTAAACAAGACAGTAACCCTCTGAAGCGCCAGGAGTCAGCATAAAGGTCCAGCTGCCACTTATTCTAAACCGTCCCAAACAGTGATTAAGAGGACCTCAATCAGTCAAAAGCAATTTAACTAAAAGTCAAAGTCTTGTTGGCAAATAACAATGCTTTAGAAGAGTTTAAGGTACTTTAACAAGTGATACATAGCTGGACAAGTCAAAAATACTTTATAGCGCTGAGCAGAACAGCAATTAAGCACTTTTAAGAGAAAAGAAAATTAAAAAAAAAAGGTTGCGGCCACATAGGAGCACTGAATCCCTTTCATTTCCAAGTCTAGGGTTCCTGGGGGTAAGTCACATTCTGGAAGCACTTTTGAAATTTTTACTTATTGGACACAGAACACAGAGCTCACATCAGTGTTTCTTCACTCCTTCATTTGATCAAGAAACAGGATCATATTCCAATTTGTGTTTATTTAAGCCATGAAGCACTTCACCAGCATTAATGAAGTAAGCCACACACTGCACTTGCAAATATTCCCAGTGACAGAGACGGAGAAATCGAGGCAAAAGCAATGACATCGGTGTCACACATTAATTTCTGATAGAGCTGGAAGTCAGATCCAACAGCAAGTTCTCTGGGGTGCTCATGACTCAAATATAGAAGTGCTGATGTTGGAACTAACTCAGAAGAAATGTAACGCCAAATTTGGGATAATTTTCAAGGCAGATGCAAGCCAAATTTAAGAGATTTAAATTGGCCGCACTCCCATTTTTCTTGATGGATATTTTGCATGCAGAGGATGCCTGGATATGCCAGTAGTAATTGTGATACCATGTAATCCTATACTAAACAACTGTGACTCGGAGTTAATCAAGAATGTGTAGTAGTCCTCAGCAAGGCATTTATCTACAAAGTAAACTCTAGGCCAGCCAAACTAAGGGCGTTCGACAAAAGTCATATGTTGGTTTCCAAAAATAAGCTCAAAGCACAAATCACAACACAGCTGAGTATTTTTAAAAGTGTTTTCAAAGGGCTTGACAACTTGCTCCTCCTAACAATAATCCCGTGCTGGCACTGAGGTTTACTTACTAACACCCTAACAATGCTGAAATCCTCAATTAGGTCTGCTTTAACTGCTCTATGAGAGATTTTTATCCCTTCCCATCTCTGTTCCACATAGCCCTCAGGAACACTCACAACTCTTAATGGGCTTAAAATATAGCACCTGGGACTCACCCGTTCTCCAAGCCAGTTGAACATACGTCCCCTGAGACTACAGTGACCACAATGGCCTAACAAAATGTCAAGAAAAATTCATACCTTTCACCAGTTTTGGTTCCACTATTCGTCCCATAGCTCACAGTTGAGACAGACTTGGTGACAGAAGTGGTATTCTCTATAAAAGCAGGAAAAACAAGATGTATTAGGGAATAAACTTCTTTGATTCTCCTTCCCTCATTCACTTTCAAATAATTTCCTGACAAACAGCCACACACAGATTTTCACTTGTCACTGCAAAAAAGCTTCAGGCCTTCCCATACGAGCCAGCAAACCTGGGAGGAATTTTCCCCAGGGGTTCAGTCCTGCTGCAAAACTGTTGCTCTGCAGGGAGGATGGTGTAAACACACCAGAAGGGGAAGTATTCCAGAAAATTGCATTAGGAAAGCTGGATCATTCCAGGCCCTCGTGTAGACCTCAGAGGAGGGCACAGTGCCATGGGAAAGGGAAAGGAAGAAATGGTGCTACAGCTCAGCTTGCAGCCGACAGAAGGCGGCTTAAAACCAACTCTGCATCTTTCTCTCCCTGCTCCTGAGGTTTGTCCCTTACAGCCCAGCTCTGGACTCCAGCTATGCTCTGTAAATGCAGAACAGGGTGACTTGTACAGTCTTAACACACTAAAGGCAAAGTTGCATCAGTCAGCAACTCGTTTATTGAAGGCTCCTTCTATATACAAAGAAGAAAGACTAGCATCTACCAAACCAACCACTGTCAAAATCACTCTGAAAATGCTGAACTCTCGCCACTGCTTATAGAAGAGATCAGATCAACTGGACTTCTCTCTTAAAACACCCCAGTAAATGCTAACATATGGATATGACAGACACGGGACCACAAACAATTGCCAGATATTTGTGCAAGTCTCAGAGGTTTTAAGCTGAGGAAGAGTGTGATCCCTACTATGAAGGAGTGACATCTTTGCTGAACTGACTGTTGAGAACTGTGAAATATCATTACATTGTGTAGACAGGAACAGCTTGGTGACATCAATCAGAAGTTCTTTTGGATAAAGCTCAACTCATCTATTTTGACTGAAATGAAAAATCTTTAAGACATTTTGTCCTTTGACACATTAATCTATGAAGCAGTCGGCTGACTGCTATTCTGCTCAGAGGAATTTGCTTCCACATCCATAGGGTGGGTCCAACTGCCATTACCTTGCACTCAGTCACACTTTACACTTGGTTGGCTGAAATCTTCACTGCTCAAATTGTCTGTTTTACCACACTTTTCTGGCACTGACTGTTTCCAGATAGCGCACATGTACACCACTGTGGAAACATGGATGAGTACCCCTCACTTTGAACCAACTGAGAATCCGATACAGCGTGACAAGTTGCCATGATACCCAGGAAACTGAATCTGCATGCAGTCTTGTTAGCAATTTCAGTATTTCCATGTACCTGCTATTGGGAACTACATGCTCTGATCTGAATCCCCCAGACATGCAGCACAAAATCCCTCTCAATGTGCTGCATAAGGACACCCTGACAGGAACACTCACCTCCAGTGGCAGATGAACCCATCGTTCTTGTTGTACTTGAATTCCAGGACTTCACTGAAACAGCAGAAGACAAAGGAGGGCTTTGCTACATTCTTAACTTTAATAAGATAAAATATTAATCTGTAAATAATCCCTAACTCTTGCTGGAAATTCCATCTGGGCTCTCCCTGTAATTTCTGACCCATATATAGTCTGATCTGTGTCACTATCTCTAAATGTGTATGAAATACAACTCGAAGATTAATGACTTCAGTATGAATGAAATGAGATTTCCTTTAAAAAAAAAAACACAAAAACCCCAACCACCTCAATTTAGATATAAATATGTTTCTGCAGTCACTCTTGACTTATCTGCTCTTGGTCATTCCTCCTTCTAAATGACTGTTGAACCCATTAAGCAGATATCCGCCTAACCTCTCAAGAGGCCTCAGGTCTCAAAGCACTAAAAAAATCCTGCAGATTTCCTTGAGACAGCTGGCCACATTGAAGAGATAACAACTGTGCTAGAAGACAGGCTGCTCTATGAACTCAACTACATTAAGCAGCAGAAATGCTCAGCAGACACGATCTTGTAGCCTAGAGCTCCACCCAGGGCCCACAACGTCCATGGGATATGTAGCCATGGAAGACAGATTTCGTAATTATCACTATGTCACAGGATGATCCCCATAGAACCAGTTTCTTGAAGTAAAGAAACAGGACACAGCTTCAACTAATTATTTTTGTCTCTTTTACCTGACTGGCTGGAAGTTTTCACTGCCATTGTGGTTTTGCTCTTGCTCTGTCCCAGCAGGCCATCAGATACATTAGTTGTTCCTGTAGAACAGACGGTCTCTCCTGAAAACTTCTCTGATATCCTGGTTGTTGCCGTAACGGGAAGGTGGGGCATCTGTAAGGTGACTGCCGGGGCATGGGCTTCAGGGGAAGAGTCTGATCTATGAAAAGAGGTCAGTTCATGGGAGACTTTTGCCTGACCTATTGAACAAAAAGAAAAGGAGAGGAAGTAAAGTTATACGCACATTTGTAACAAAGGTACAAACCAATTTGCATGCAACAACTTTAATTTCCAAGTCACTGGAATTGTTCCACCTAGTTCCCCCTGCGGGATGTTATATCATTTACAGCACACGTTGCAGGAACACCCTTCTGTAAATGATCCTTGCAGCGATTGTACCTGTGCTACATGACTCTCAGCAAGAACAACCTCTTCAGATCATTAATCCACTGGCATGCTTAGCAATACAGTTAAAGTTTAAAAGTTGAGCTCCTAAGTAGGAAATAGTTAACGGTAATGCCAAGGTACAACATCCATGCTGAAACCATAACAGATTCTAGCACTTCCAACACGTGAGAGCTGCTCTCTGACTGCCAGTATCACCTATTTTACAAGTAGTGCTACTTCATTTCATCCCCTTTTCTTACCTGATGAAGACTGATGCCCATTTTCAATGATAGGAGAACTAAAAACTCTTCTAAACTCAGGTTTGTGATGGTCATCCAGGTCTACGCTCTGTCAGAACAGACAACAGACAAAACAGCTAAATTTAAAACAATGGCAAAAGTTAGAAGAACATCCACCTGCAAAGACGAGGGATTCCTTGTGCTGGTGACCACAATACAAGAAAGCAACAATTATCCAATCCCAAGAGCCCAACCTGCAAAGACAACACTGGCAACGCAGGATTTGTATCAGTCTCCACATGTTTTTCCTCACAGAGTCCATACACCCAGCAGAGTCCTTCCACTTCTGTTAGATAAAGGTATCACCATCCAGTGAGGAGGTGATCAATGGAAGTCTCCCCACAATAGTGGAAAGATTGACTCAGTGCTCTGTGTCCTTTTCCTTTTTGCTGGAGCAAAACCCACACTCTGATAACCTATGGTAAGAGCATGACACAAAAGTACGACCCTTGACTGTTACTGCTGGGTGTATGGGCACGCAAAAAACCACAAGCAAATGAAAAAAGAAGAAACTGCTTCACAGACACATAATTCCTTCAGTTAAGACATGTGACTTCCAACAAGCAGCATGTACAAGCAGTTGAGTGAAACTCCCCAACACAAAGTCAATTAAAACCTTTCCCTGGATTCTAGATGGACCTCAAACTACCAGACTGATAACAAACTTTACAAATAAATAAATTAAAAAAAAATCTATCATGTGCTCTTATAAACATAATCCAAAATTCTTATAAACTCAATTTAAACAACTTAGGTTTTGTTTAAAACAGACAGAAAGACTGAAGATAGATACTAAAGAGATTTTATACTGCAGGTAAGTATAAAATCAACAGAACATAACGGAAAAGGAAAGAAGCAGAGAGTGTACGTGTAATAACTTAATTAATCTCTGCTTTTCATACACAGGAAATACAGAGCAAACTGGTAGTTTGATTTTACTTACTCACTCCACAGCTGCATCATAAATTATTAGAATAATTTATTTATAGGGTGGAAAAATATATCTGGTGTAAAATACAGGAACCATACAATCAACTCAAGATAAATCAACAAAAATAGCTGCTTGGAACTCGTCTGCTGTTCACCATCTGTTTACACTCATCCTAACTTAACACCAGACAACAACGTTAACACACCTTGGAGCTTCTGAAAAGCATTTAATCTTGTCAGATGCTGCAGAGTGCACAGGCTGTTTTAAATACTCATTACTTGAGATACTGTATCTTTCATTACCTCGAGTCCAAATCCCAGTCAACTCCTGGTAATTACGGTCTGAGATCTTGCTAAGAATTTGTTAACTTGTATTAGATTACAGTAAGGCAGTCTAAACACAATTTTGTCGGAGTTGTGGGCTTAGAATCTGATCTCCTCGATATTGAAGTGTCAGCTTCCCGACTGATGTCAACGGAACACCTGTAGTAGAATCTGAGCTACAGATCTATACTGATAAAGCTACGGAAAATCCTTCTCTCAGTGCTGGGCCCTACACTCTCTGATCACAATGAGTATGCAGGTTTTTCAAGACTACAGCACCATTTGGAGAAGCCATTAAAGTGTAGTAAAACTCCATTAACCTGACGTGAAGGTGAGGACCTACTGCCTTGCGAGCAAACATCTTACAAAGATCTGTNATGCTGGGCCCTACATTCTCTGATGACAGTGAGTATGCAGGCTTTTCAAGACTACAGCATCATTTGGAAAAGCCATTCAACTGTAGTAAAACTCCACTAACCTGACTTGAAGGTGAGGACCTACTGCCTGTGAGCAAACATCTTACAAAGATCTGTTACAATAAAACACAGGAAGGAATGACAGCAAGGCACTGTGACCTGTCTTTAAGGTTCAGCTTGGATGATATACGTTATTATACTGGGCCGTATACTGTCTTTTAACCTGAGGTCAGATTCTCAAGTCATTTTTTTGTTGTGTGAAGTGAGGAAAAGAGATAGGATCACTTGGATATGATTTTCAAACAGAACAATACAAAGTTCAGCAGAGGCCAGGAAATTTCCCAATATTGTGGAAGATGTACTGACAAAAAAGATGACTTTTTAAAGGTTTCTTAGCCGGAACCTTTCATTTAATTTTTTTGCCTAGATTCTAAGTCTTCCTGGGGTTACACATGCACTTACACTCTCCACTAGGGAATAGCGCACGGGTTCCATCATAAGCCAAGACATTCCTCAGCTGGTTCACCACTAAAATGCATAAGGGAAGAGGCCGCTTTTTTTAAAAAAAAAGCAAACCAAAACCACAACAGACACTCAAACAGCTCCACACAACACTATATTTTAGCATAAAGTTGCTTGTAGCCTCATGAACAAGATAGACAGATTTCCACAGATGCTAAATGAAGGCTTCACGTGAACCTAAGGTAGCTGGGAGCTAAACTGCCCATTCCACAAGCAGGTTAGGCTGCCTCAGGATACACTGCAAGTTCCATGAATCATTTCCATAATGAAGGTCAGTATTTAATTCAAATAAGGAGAACTTCTGCTTCCTTTTAGCTTCCCTCTAGGTTTCTTATTTATAAAGAAAGGAGAATAAATTAGGTTGGGGAAGTTGGAACATTCAGAACTTCTCTTTCCCACCATCTAAACCTTTTCAGCTATCCAGGCTCCACTGATTTGTGTGGGATCTCTCCCATTTGGAGGCTTCTCTGCAGACAGCTTTTCAGTAGAGCTCACACACCCAACAAAGCCGCACTCTTAAGACAGTTACTCAGATTAAGCCCAAAAGGAGGCACGAGTTCTCTAGCAAAGCCAGCGTGCAGACTGTTTTCACAACACATCACCAGAAGAAAAATGTCTTTAAAATAACATTTGTCTCTCCCGATTATCAAAAATACTTTTTGTTTTTATACTACCTGCTATCCCCACAGAGAACACTTCCATACACACACAGTCTGACTTAATGCTGCCAAACTGGATCTGTGTTATTGTATCTAGATTAGTGAAAATAAAATTATTTTGAGAGTTGTACATTTGTCAGGAAGCAGGTGCTACGCATGAGTAAATTCAGTCATCACTGACTGCCAGGATTAACTGGATGAAAACTACATCAAATATTAATTATACAAATCATGCAGAAATCAAGGGTTCAGAACTTTTATTTCTGTATTTAGTGTCATCAAAATCCTAGTCAAGAATTACTGCCCGTATCCAGAACTGAAATGAGAAGCACAGTTAATGCAGCTCCCCAAAATGTACCCGTGGCACACAGTTAGAACTGTTTAGCCATTCTGACCTGAATGCATCGAATGCCTGCGCAAAGTGTAAACATGGATCTACTTCATCAGCTGGGGGGTGGGAGGGAGAAAAACAGGCAAATGAGGTGGTCGTTGCAAGGATCGAGTAGCATCCTACACACTGAACAGGCTTCCTAACACAGTGACAGGTGCTGCGTTCATTTATTTTATGCAAACTTGATTACCACATGTTGGCTAACAGCGCTGGGAAAGAAACTGATACGAGGCTGGAGGATGGGGAAGGCCAATGTGCTGCTGACAGAACACATCAGAGGAGGCAAGATTTGGGATTAGATTCTGCATTTAGTAGTACATTTAGTAGAGTCAGGGTATAGAGCTTTAAAATCTACTTTGTTGTAGATGTCAAGCTGCTGACAAACTCATTTCTGTAACAAAACTTCCTCTGTCAATGCTGGTTACGTGGAAGGCAAATAGTAGAGGGACAGGTACCTGTATCTATGCTTAATGAGAATATTCACTTGTATAATTTGCATGACAACAATGGGATGAGGAACCGGTGAAGCTGTAGAAAGGAAAATTAACACTAACGTTTTCTGTGTCTTACTTGGGTTTGCTCTTATAACCAATCTCTCCAAAGCTCAGAAGTCTCCACTTAATGTAGATTGATTATACTTTCCATAGTTGTAGGGCTGTTGGAATTTCTTTCTCACTGCAAAGAAGTTAGACCTTGGAGATCTATAACTGAAAGCTGCCATAAAACAGGCAAATGTTGTAACTCAGCAGTGAAAATCCCACACATTCAGAAAAAGTAAGCACCAGATCGTGAGACTAGAAAGAAAAGAAATACAGTTTTGATTTCCTCAGAGCCTCTAAGGTGCTCATCTGTTAGGTTGTCAAGCTTTTGCCTGCAACAATGTTAAACTGTAGGAGAAGGACAGATAAATAGGATTCTTCTCTCAAATGACAGATCTCAGTCATCCGAAGTCCTTCATAAAAGTACCAGTTATCAAAAGGGTATTTGATCTAGAAGTGGTGTTTATCTGTGAGAGCTGCTCATTACACACACCAGACAAAACTGATGCTTCACTTTGATGAACAGCAGAACCACCACTGACTGCCACAAAGCAAGATGTGACACTGTTCCTCGCATATAAAAAAGTTATCGATACATTAGAAATGAGGAATGATTAAGTGTGTGAGGAAACACAAACAAGGCTGCCAGAAGCCAACAAGAACCTCACTACATTTACCCCTTAATTCTTCCACTAGAAAACCACTGTCCATCAGATAGTGGAAGTACTTTCTATCTGTAATTGACCCTGTAGCTTGAAGAAAAAGCCTTGAGTGCCATGAACATATTAGGAAATCATTTGCACATGGAAAATCACTGAAGAAAAACAGAAGAAGCACATTTCACAGAACCTTTTTTAAAGTAAGATTGGATAAAAATGGACAGAAGCTGCAGCAGGTGCCCAGAGTTATATCACAGTGAGTTAAACCAAACAATAACAAAAATAATGTAGATAAGGATCAAGACAACTTTGGAACATCACCATTCCAAAAGGACACTAGCAGAACTGTAAGAGAAGAGTAAGAAGGAAATGGAACTACTATTCTTCCTTCATCAATTACAGGAGTTGAGATGGTTTAGAGTCATAGTATGTAATGCCAGGTGACTGCTGGGTCCCAGTCTCCCTGTCTACGTTGTTAAGTCTTGTGCAGTTACTCCAGGCTGCCATCAGGTCACCACAGAGAGGTACCAATGGATAATACTTGTTTCAGCTCTTCCCAGGTGGTCATAGTCAGCTATTTGTCTCTCTACTGCTCTGACCACTGCAGGCAGGTTCTCTGCAGCCATCTGTCCATGTTGTACAGAAACTCTTCTGACAGTATAAGAACAGAACACTCTTCCAGTAGTATTCCTCCCTGACCACAAACGCATCATGCTCAACCACGAACCCTTTAGAAAGATCATAAGTGAAAAAGCTCCTGCCAAAACATACAACCTGATCAACAAAATAGGTCAAAACTTTAGCTTTCAAACAACTCCAGGCAGGTAGGAGAGAGGTCTCGGTGACTGCAAAGGATGTCAAACATCAGCATGCTGCTAAGTGAGGAATAAATCCTCAGTGGTGCAGCTATGGCTCCAGGTTCCTTCTTTAAAATGAATTCTTCAAACATGTTATTTTCCACCTTTCCAAAAGTAGGTCTCAGATTCTGGCCTGGTTAAAGAGCCCATTTGAAGTCTGGCATCAAAATACCAGAAGGACTCACCTCCAAATCACAGCGGCAAATGGCTCCTTAAAATTCCACCAAAATCAGCACTTAGACTGTTCTATGCCAGGTTTCATGGACATCATAGCAGAGGTTGCCCGAATATTAGAATTAAAAAGGAGATTTACATCCTTAATTCTGAAATGTGCTTGGAACTACCTGGCTTCATTTTTACCTTGAAAAACAACCTAACAACGTTAGAAAACAATGGTTCCAATACTAAAGGTGCTCATTATCTCCAGCATCCAATCTGCAAAAGGAAGACTTAACTATTATCCCAGGTATTCTGCTAGAGATGCTGAAGGCAACAGAGTCCACCCTTTTGTTGGGATAAATGAAGCATCAACCAACAGAACTCAACCAACAAGTCCTTCAAGAGCAAAAGAGCACATCTTGATTTGCCATTGTTTCCAGATCAGTATTATTTACTCCTTGTATCTCCTATTTATAGTGGCATTTACTAAGCTTGAAGTGTCACCAATTTTATCAGTTACTTGTTTATCTGAAAACACACACAGTGCCATTTCTAGTAATCCGTTTTGAGTGCTTTGGTCACATCACCAGAAATTGTAAGCAACTTTCTTCATTACAGAAAACCTTTGTGGCTGGAACAATGACCAAGGCTTGCTCTTCACTCATTTGAGGACAGCCACAACAGAGCCTTGCCACAAAATCACGTTTTCACTGCATGTGTGCGGTGCGTGGAGCTCTAGTTGCACCTCCCATAGTTCTCAGTACTTAAATTCCTTCTAGGTCAGCTATGCTAACTCGGGAAGTGGTCCAGCCTTCTGGGTAAAATTGCTGGCAGGGCACTGGAGAACGATCAGTACTTAAGTGATCCTCCCTGAAC
This sequence comes from Piaya cayana, assembly GCA_013389865.1. Lineage (NCBI taxonomy): Eukaryota > Metazoa > Chordata > Aves > Cuculiformes > Coccyzidae > Piaya > Piaya cayana. The sequence continues at coordinate 42,895 of WAAB01018987.1, forward strand.
CCTCAATCAAAGTGGGAAGGTTCCAATCCAAAGAGAAGCTCATTCTGTGCTTTAACACAGACTGACACCTAAAGTTGGGTATTGCCGTAACCTCAACGCAGGAGTTCACAACCTCAACGCAGGAGTTCACACATGGTGTGAGGCACAAACTGCAGTGGAGGCAGTAGTGATGGAGCAGGCGAGACGTGTGAGGGACACACCTCCTCATCCCTTCCGTGTCGCTCAGCTCACATCTGCTCCTCACAATGCAAACAAGTGCAGATGGCTCTGTGCAACAACAAGGAACAGATCCGATCATTGTGTGTATGTGGGTTACCTCTGTCACGTGGGGAAAAGGCAGCAGTTGCCATGACTGTGCTGGAACAATGCATCAAGCAGCAGCTTTACCTTTCCCTTTGCCCAGCTGTGGGAAGCCCTATGCCCCCATGCTTGAGTCAATAAGAATGAAAAGGGCTGGAATGCCACACAGACTCTGGTGGTTCCCACCAATTTAACTTTAAATTAATTTCATTCCAAGCTTTTATCTTCCATATCCAAAGCCTGGATAAAACACAGACAAGCTTTTCATGCTCCAACAGTTTTAAAGACCTCTTAAGTCATGGTTTAATCAAGATTACATGAGAATAAGCTGTCATCTGTGAAAGGCGAGTCTCTAGCATCGCACAGTTTTATGTGACAGAACCAGGGTGCCCTGTATGGCTGCCACCTCCTGGTGTCAAAGACTGTACAGGAGTTCTGAACTCTTTCCACAGAGCCAGACACATAGACAAAGTACTACACAAAATATCTCAGTGCCAGATGAGTTTCCCCACTAACGGAGGTTTCCATGCACCACGTTGCAAGGCTCCACTACACTGCAGAAAAAGGTTTATCACTGGGAGGAACACATGCCTTTGTGCTAGTTTAGGCCATGGAGACCGTGACAGCTTGTGTGAGGCCCACCTCTTGGGGACAAGTGGCAGCAGTGTGGGACAGCAGTTGTACAGCAGAACTGTCTCACTGCAGGACACTAAGTCACTATCTAAAGAAAACGTTATCGCCTGCTATATGCTGAGTGTTCCCTTTGTGAGCTTGCCAACTGGCAAACAGCATTGCTGGCACAGAGATCCCCTTGAACCCAGTCCAGAAAGGATACACAGAGATTTGCATACATGTGCATATTGCTAGTGCAGACTAACTCAGCTTCTCTTCCTACTTCTGATCACACCGAATCGACAGGTTGCTACCACCCTGACCGAGATCTCAGTTCAACCAAGCAGTGCCAAACCAGGAACACCTCCAGCTGCTATCAGGGCTAAGACCACCTCTCACAGCATCTTCCAAAAACGACACCTCACCAGTCTCCACAGCTCTCTGAAAGGAGGCTGTAGAGAGCTGGGTGCTGGTCTTCTCCCAAGTAAAATGTGATACAATGAGAAGAAACAGCCTCAAGTTGTGCCAGGGATGGTTTAGACCAGATATTAGGAAAAATTTCTGTACTGAAAGAGTGGTGAAGGACTATAAGACATCACCCAGGGCTGTGGTGGAGTCACCTTCCCTGGAGGTGCCCTAGATCTGGAACTTTGGGACCTGCTTTAGCAGGCATGGTGGTGTTGGGCTGACAGTTGGACTGGACGAGCTTACAGGTCTTTTCCAATCTTAGCGATTCGGTGATTCTATGATAAGCCCTCTGCCTCTGCACAGCCAAAGCAGTGTCACGTCCCTGCCTGCTGCCTCATGGCACCACAGAGCCTGGCAGCCCCCACCAGCTCCCTCGCCTTCCCACTGTTGTACCCCTGAGCAAACCAATATGAGCCGCTATGCAGAATGCAGAGTCCCTACTAACACCTCCTTTTGTGATATTTGAAGAACAGAAAAAGAGGAAAGCATGAAGCCTGCAGAAGAGCAGCATCTAGCCAGTAGTTCAGGAGCCAAAAAAAAGGTCACAGAATCATAGAATACTTTAGGTTGGAAGGGACATTAAAGCCCATCCAGCTCCACCCGGACCAGGCTTCTCAAGGTCCCATCCAACCTGGTCTTGAACACCTCCAGGGATGGGGTAGCCACAAGTTCCCTGAGCAACCTGTGCCTGCAGCTTTCCACCCTCACTGTGAGGAATTTCTTCCCAGTATCTAGTCTAAATCTTCCCCCCACCAATCTGAAGTCATTCTCCCTTGTCCTAACACTACAGGCCCTTGCAAAAAGCCTTCTTGTATGCCCAAGATGTGAAAAGAACTCTTATTTTGAACCTTAAAGGGAAACTTCAAAGGAGACCAGATGCAATGAAATAAGGTAGGTGGCTGCTTTGCAGACCTCAGACTCAATAAAGGACTATGGAAGCATATGCGAAGGGGGAGGATACCTATTATAATTAGTACTGTGGAATGTTATTAATATGCATGATTGGAGGAAGGACTGTCCTCTCTTGGGAAGGGACTGTTCACATAGGCTCGTAGTGATAGGACAAGGGGCAATGGGTATAAACTGGAGAGGAGCAGATTTAGACTAGACACAGGAGGAATTTCTCCACGATGAGGGTGATGAGGCACTGGCCCAGGTTACCCAGGGAAGTTGTGGCTGCCCCATCCCTGGAGGTGTTCAAGGCCAGGTTGGATGGGACTTTGAGCAGCCTGATCTAGTGAGATGTCCGATCTAGTGAGATGCCCATGGCAGAGGGGCTGGAACTGGATGATCTTTAAGGTCCCTTCCAACTCTAACTATTCTATGATTCTATCATTTTTACTAAAAGAAATATTACATATATATATTAAAAAATTCAGTGCATAAAGTACAAATTCAGTGCATAAAGTACAAACTCAGTGCATAAAACCCCCAACACTCGTAACCATCAGTACATACAATAGCAGGATTGATTCCCCCAGTATATTCAGCGCCAAATTAAAAGAATGCCTGGTTCTTAAGCCCCCCAGCTGCTGTTAAGAAATTTCTTTTCAATCATTCTGGTGACACATCTACCATCCCTCCCAACAACTATCACCGTCCACAACTAACTGAAAAGAAGTTAGAGAGAGGCGGGTGCTGGTTTCTTCTCCCAGGTGACAGGACGAGAGGGAACGGCCTCAGGCTGCACCAGGGGAGGTTCAGCCTGGACATTAGGAAAAACTTCTTCACCTGACGTGTTGAAACCAGGTCCTTAAGTCCCACATCTAGGGCACCTCCAGGGAAGGTGATTCTCCACTGCTCTGAGCAGCGTCTTCAGTAAAGAAATTTTTCCTAATATCCAGTCTAAACCTGACCTGTGCAACTTGAGGCAGTTTCCTCTCCTCCTATCACTTGTTACTGGGGAGAAGAGACCAGCACCCACCTGGCTACAACCTCCTTCCAGGGAGGTGATGGAGCGCGGGTCCCCGGAGGGGTTTTTAGATGGGGAGGCGAGGCGCTCAGGTTTACCGGCCAGGCTCGGTCTCAAAGGTCTTTCCCACCCCAAGCAGGTGACTCACCTGGCTGCGGCCGGCGAGGGCCAGCCTGGCGTGGCTGGAGAACCTGCCCGCGGCGGCTCCGTCGCCTCCCGCCGGCTCCTCGGGCGCGGGCAGCCCCGCCGCTCGGCCCAGCAGCTCCACCTGCCTCGCCAGCCGCTCCAGCTGCGCCCGCAGCCGCCGGTTCTCGCGCTGCAGCTCGGCCACGGCGCCGGCCAGGGGGCTGGCGAGGCGCAGCGCCTCCTCCACCTGCCGCCCCACGCCGCGCTGCAGCGCCTGCAGCTCCGCCCGCACCTCCCGCACCGCCTCCTCGCACCGCGCCGGCCGCCCGCACGCCTCCTCCGCGTCGCCCGACATGGCCCAGGACGCCGCTCCCCGCGGCTGATCGCAGCTCCCGCTGCCCCTCTCGGCTCCCGAGCGATCCTCGCCTCCCGCTGGATGCTCTCCCCACCCTCTGGATGCTGCCTCCGCCCTCTGGATGCTCTCCCCTCCCTCTGGGTGCTGCCTCCTCCCTCCGGATGCTCTCCCCTCCCTCTGGATGCTGCCTCCTCCCTCTGGATGCTCTCCCCTCCCTCTGGGTGCTCTCCACTCCCCCTGCGTCCTCTCTGCTCCCGCTGGATGCTCTCTGCTCCCGATGTATCCTATCCCCTCACTTTGGATGCTCTCCCTTCCCGCTGCCTCCTCTCCCTTCCCTCTGTCTGCTCTTCCCTCCCGCTGGATGCTCTCTCCCCTCTCCCTCCTCTCTCTCCCGTCCCTCTCTCCCCGATCCCGTCCCCGCGGAGCCCGCCCCCAGCCCGGTCCCCCCCACCCCGCGCAGCGTCTGCTCCTTCCACCCGCGCTCCCAGGGGAGAAGGGCTCGCAGCTGCCCCGGGTGTTTGGGCTGCGGGAGAGGAGAAGGGGGAGGAATAGAGGGGAGCCAGAGGGAGGAGAGGACGGGGGAGGAGTTGGTCCTTCCCGGGCTGCTCGCATGACGATGCCAAAGTAAGCAGGGTTTATCTCTACCGTGGGGAACCCTGAGGCAGAAAGCAGGGAAGAACCTTCTCTGGGAGAGCAGCCCTAAGTGCCCTTAGCACACAGAGTTGTATAGAACCACAGAATGACCTCGGTTGGAAGGGACCCACGAGGATCATCGAGTCCAGCTCCCATCCCTGCATCGGACACCTCCAACACTCACACCGTGTGTCTAAGCGCATTGTCCACATGCTTCTGGAATATTGTTAGGCTCGGAGCCCCGACTGCTTCCCAGGGAAGCCTGACCACTGCTCCACCACGAACCTTTTCCTAATACCCAACCTAGCCCTTCCCAGCCAATCTTCCTGCTATTCCCTCAGTCCTGTCATTGGTCACTAGAAAGAAGAAATCNTCAGGTAGTTGTAGAGAGCAATGAGGTCTTCTCTCAGCCTCCTCTTCTCTAGGCTAAACACCCCCAGCTCTCTCAGCCGTTCCTAAGGCCTGTTCTCCAGCCCGTTCCCCAGCTTTGTTGCTCGTCTCTGGACACACTCCAGAGCCTCATCATTCGCCTTCATGCTCAAGGCTTTCCCACCTTGGGCTGCAATTCCAAGGACATTAATCCTAAACTGCCAAATCACCCAGCAGATGCAGCGTGTGTGCACGTGGGATGAGACACACATTTATGTTAAAGAAGCCAGAGTCGTGATGGGGAATGGGCTCGGGTTTGTCCTTCATTGCTATCGCAGCAAAAGCCAGCACCTCCAGCACAAAGCCTCACGGGAAAGGGAGATCTGGAAGACTCACACCATCCAAGTTAGCCTGTGTACATCCAGCACTTGTGTCAGGAAGCTACAACTTCTCCAGCACCATCCAAGATTTACTGAATCGCTGCCTCTCTCAGGAACACTGCTTTCACACGCAGAACTGATTCACTTCCAGATATATGTAGGAGCACGCCCTGACGCCCAGATGTTTGCAGAACACAACAGAGATCCCTGCGGGTCTGTGTCAGAACACTCCAGGAGTGAAGCAGGACAAAGACGCACGTTGTCGTTCAAAGCTTTTTACATTTGATAACTCTTGTATGTACAAACTTTCTTCTGTGGGCATGTGTACGTGTGTGTATTTGCACACAATATTCACCCATTTATCTAATCTATTGGTAACTTTAAATACCAACTCCTCACTCCCTTTTTTTTTTTCCAGCAGCACTATCTGCATTCTTTTCCTTGCCCTCCCTTTCTCTTACCCCAAGCTCTTTGTGGGACCTACACTGCTGTAGACAAATGCCACTGTCCTACAAGATAATGGCTGCTTTCTTACAGAAAGGAGGCATCGTTTCACAGCTGTCAACAGTTGTTCTCAAATAACTGAGCCTGGAAATCTGGGACGAGCAGGGAAAGCTGGAGAAATTCTGCCCCGACTTTTAACCCACCTCCAGGTTGGGGGTTTAAGTCATTATGTGTAAAACCTTAGAGCAATAATAACAAAATTCAATTACCAGTTGCTTGCAGGTAATATCTTAACCATAATACATGTGTGTGTGTGAATATTAAAACTGACAGCTCACACCTATCGGCTATTAGCTAATAGTACTAATACCATAATTATTTGGAAACTATTCCTGCCCCCATGGTAAATATTTCAATTTTTTCAGTATTTTTTTAAAGGAAAGCTTAAGCTTTTCCCCAGGATATTAATCTAGTAGAAAGCTCAGTTTTCTGAACTTTTTCAACCCATTCTCAGCAGGGTGTAGCAGAGCCAAGAAAATAAAATTCTTTTGTTGTTTCCAGACTCAGCAACCACAGAATAATCACAAAAACCTGGTATTTTTAAAACTCCCTCTCATTCATGCATTTAGAACAATTTAGGGTACAGGTTAGGATACCAACAATTCAGACACTTCCTAATCTCAGAGCAAATTAAAGTACAACTTTCACTCTGTCCCTCTGCCCTGCCACAAACAAGGAATTGGCTTCACACTCCAGTACTCTAAACCACACCCACCTTTCTGTTCCCTTTTGAAATCTCCTCCTTTTGAGTTCTTGCAGCTGGACGCAGCATGGGAATGCATTAGTCTCCAAAAGCCTCTCAAAACAGATAGTATCGTAAGTAAACACCAGAAGAGAAGCCCACGCCAAATGATATGATTCAAAGATGGAAAGACGACACTCAGATTCACAGAGCTTCAATTTACCTAAGAGATTTCAATGCTCAAATCACACTAGGAATTTGATGCTCAGCTCTCCTTCCTTCTCTTTGTCTCAGTATCTGGTGCTGTTTTTCTTCAATAAAATCCTATCAGGAAATCAGATTTCTTTTAAAGTACAAGCAATCAAGGACCTCTTTTCAGCTACAGCCCAAAGAACTAGATCAATGGGTGTTTTTCTGTTCAACAGTTCCCTGAGTGCTGTGTTTACCCCTTTGTAGAATCGATCTGGAGTACTAGAAAGGAAGAAAAGCTGTCCTAGTACAGCAACAACATGTCATTTCATTAAAAGCAACTCTGTTTGCTTTCCTCTAGTTCTCCAAACAAGAAGCTTCTTGAGATTTGTCTGTTATGATGAAATAAACTCTCTTCTGCCAGCAAGAATGAGGTCTCAGTTACATAATTGTAGAATCGCCAGGTTGGAAAAGACCTCGGATTATCTAGTTCAACCATTCCTATCTGCCACTAAGCCATGTCACTGAGCACCTCATCTACCCGGCTTTTAAATATCTCCAGGGATGGTGACTCAACTCCCTGCCTGGGCAGCCTATTCCAGCGCCTGATGACCCTTCCTGTGAAAATTTTTTTCCTGGTATCCAGTCTGAACTTCCCCTGTTGGAGCTTGAGGCCATTCCCCCTTGTCCTGTCACCTGTCACTTGGGAGAAGAGGCCAGCTCCCTCCTGTCTACAACCTCCTTTCAGATAGTTGTAGAGAGCAATAATGTCTCCATGTCATCAGGCACAATTTAGAACCTTAAAGAACATACAGTTCCAGCTAACTGAGCTGGTAACACAGCTTGGCTGGACACCATGGGGAAGATGAACAGATATTATTATAAATGTGCTGTGGTTGCATCCAGGGTTTCTAGAGGAGGGACAGCCTCACTGGAGATACTTGGCATGGGAGAAACCTAGACAAGGACCAGGAAATCCTCAAAATCTCATTCGGCAAAACTTTCCAGCTGGAGAAGAAATACCCAGGAAACCTTGACTCATGATAGCCCTGTCAATATTCTGTTAGCAATGGTCCCAATACTACAGCCTGCTAATACAAGAGTTTAAACAATTTCTGTAGCAACATCACACGGTTTTTGTAAGGGCCTTAGGGCATTTCTTGAGTCACCGTGCAAGCAAACCAGAATCCATGGAACATACTGCACCCCACAGCCCAGCTCAAACAGCCAGTTTGGGTGTCTCGAGGCAAGGTTCTGCTTGGAACACTGTCACAGAAAAAAAGGTATGGCCAGGCACCAAGCTGAGGGAACACCCAAAACATTTCAGTTCAGAACAAAATATGCTTCATTTATGAATAGAGAAGTTTTGAGACTGTCTTTAAATAAAGGCCAGTTCAACATGCTTTGATAAACAAGTCTGAGTTCTGTTCACATTGGGCCCTACCAGGAGTGATAATGCAGATTCACATTTTGTCTGCTGTGTAAATCCACTGCCTTCAGCTGTGCTGGTCAGGAGCTGTGGACTGGAGCAGAATGAGTCACTGATCCTCATGCAAGTACGAATAACCCTTCTGAAAACTGATCTGTGCCCAGCAGAGCAGCCAGGATATGAAACAGTTGCAGGAGCATCAGGGAAGTTCATCACGCTTGCATTTCCAAGCAGAGACCAGAAACACTTCCACAAGTCTGTTAAGATTCCTGCAAAGATGGGAAAGGGAAGAAATAAAAGAAGTCGGTCTGTCTCTTGACTGGGGGACAGGAAATAACGCCATATTACATAATGTATCAAATGTTCCAAGTTTTATTTCACATTAAAGCTCAATGCCAATGGTTTTATACATGTGCGTGTTTTTGTAAAAACGTGTGGAGCTGTTCTGGCAGATCAGCACTGAGCCCTTGCCATAATTTTTTTTCCACAGTGGTTCAAATTTCTGACATAAACACAGCGCTCCAGTATAACGATCCTAGACTAAAACAGTTTAATTTGCAGTGTTAAGCTCTAAATTGCCTTCCCTGTGGTCTGAGAGTGAAAATTTGGCACATCAAACAGGCCGGAAGATCATCCAAATTAAACTTCATCCAAACAATCGAACATACTCCTGTAAACACAGCAAGCAAATTCCTATCCAAGCACTTGGATTTACATCATCTTGGATTAACTGCTAGCATATATAGAACGTGAGATAACAGGAGATTACTCAACCGCTGGCATAAAACGGACCTAAAATAAATATAATTCAATATTGGTTGGCAAGCTCTGCATGATCCAGAGGTTCCATTGAACGTTTGTGTTTCAACCTTAGATTAATGAAAGAAAAAGTTGTTTTCTTTTAGTCTTGGCTGTTCACAGATCATTTCCATGGTGCAGTAAACTGCTTTTCATGATATTTTAATGGCATTGTGGTGTTACAAATACGTGCCTAACTACAGTATAATTTTGCCAGAATGCATTTTAGGAGCGTGCTGAGATACGTACTGAGATGGCAAAAGGTGACAAGAACATAACGACCATGCACATCGGGGGTGCTTTCTTTGGAGATGTAACGGGTCGATTCTTAAATACGAAGTGTTAAAGCTCCACTGAAATCAGTGGAAGGAGGAAGAGCTACGCTGGATGAGGGTCTCTACTTTGTAAATCACACTTTGATTCTGATCTAGACATCCAATTGGTGTAAACACCTGGAAGGTATTTCGGGTTTTTGTTGATGGATTTTTGAGGATACTTCCCATCTTATTAGGTTCCCAGGAACTGGGAAACTCAATTGTATGGCGTGGAATTTCCTTTCTGTTCTTCCCTGAGAGGCACAGGGCTGGGAACAGAATAAAAGCTCAGTCAGCAACTGCTGTCTCTGTTTTCATTGTGAGCAGAGCAGGATGCTGAGGCTTTGAAACGAGGCTTTCAGCTCTTGTCACAGATCTTCTTGGGCTGTGGGTCTGTTTTCTCTCACAAGATTTACATCAGTGTGAGCGCTGACATCATCCTACTTATCTTCCTTGGAGCCAGCAGGGGTTCCATACAGAGCCTTCCTCCACTCCTTCCTTTTAACCTCCAGAATCAGCATTTGTTGCAATCCATTCCCATTCTGTTCTGTTGTATCCTCAGCAGTCATCAGGATAAGCCAAAGGCTTTGACCCCCACCTTGCAGACAATGTCTGCTTTATGAGACCTTCTGAGATTAACTGCCGAGTGCCATGTGGAAGGAGTAAAGCCCAATGCCATTTTGGCATCTACCAATATTTGTGAGTGTTCATTCGTTAGCAGGGCAAATGAGGGATCACAGAATCAGCCAGGTTGGAAAAGACCTTTAAGATCATCAAATCTAACCATTAACTTCACAGTGCTAACTCCACCACTAAACTATGTCCCTAACCACTATATCCACGTCTTTTAAATCCCTCCAGGGATGGTGACTCCACCACTTCCAATGTGTACAGCCTTTTTGAACACCTGACAAGCCTTTTGGTGAATTTTTTTTTCCTAACATCCAATCTAAACCTCCCCTGGTGCATTTTGAGGCCATCTCCTCTCATCCTATCACTCATCTGGGAGACAACTTGCTAAAACCTCCTTTCAGGAATATCTGTTTACACCAGCACATTAACCAGTGGCATACACAGAGTTAATTTTTTGTATGTACTTTGCTGTGGATTATATCAAGGTGAGAATTTATTCCACTCTGTAGATATTTAATTCGCTTTGACCTGGGCTCTGTAACTTAAGTC
>WAAB01018987.1:53357-66874 GCA_013389865.1 Piaya cayana
CTCAATGCCAATGGTTTTATACATGTGCGTGTTTTTGTAAAAACGTGTGGAGCTGTTCTGGCAGATCAGCACTGAGCCCTTGCCATAATTTTTTTTCCACAGTGGTTCAAATTTCTGACATAAACACAGCGCTCCAGTATAACGATCCTAGACTAAAACAGTTTAATTTGCAGTGTTAAGCTCTAAATTGCCTTCCCTGTGGTCTGAGAGTGAAAATTTGGCACATCAAACAGGCCGGAAGATCATCCAAATTAAACTTCATCCAAACAATCGAACATACTCCTGTAAACACAGCAAGCAAATTCCTATCCAAGCACTTGGATTTACATCATCTTGGATTAACTGCTAGCATATATAGAATGTGAGATAACAGGAGATTACTCAACTGCTGGCATAAAACGGACCTAAAATAAATATAATTCAATATTGGTTGGCAAGCTCTGCATGATCCAGAGGTTCCATTGAACGTTTGTGTTTCAACCTTAGATTAATGAAAGAAAAAGTTGTTTTCTTTTAGTCTTGGCTGTTCACAGATCATTTCCATGGTGCAGTAAACTGCTTTTCATGATATTTTAATGGCATTGTGGCGTTACAAATACGTGCCTAACTACAGTATAATTTTGCCAGAATGCATTTTAGGAGCGTGCTGAGATACGTACTGAGATGGCAAAAGGTGACAAGAACATAACGACCATGCACATCGGGGGTGCTTTCTTTGGAGATGTAACGGGTCGATTCTTAAATACGAAGTGTTAAAGCTCCACTGAAATCAGTGGAAGGAGGAAGAGCTACGCTGGATGAGGGTCTCTACTTTGTAAATCACACTTTGGATCTGATCTAGACATCCAATTGGTGTAAACACCTGGAAGGTATTTCTGGTTTTTGTTGACGTGAGAGGATACTTCCCATCTTATTAGGTTCCCAGGAACTGGGAAACTCAATTGTATGGTGTGGAATTTCCTTTCTGTTCTTCCCTGAGAGGCACAGGGCTGGGAACAGAATAAAAGCTCAGTCAGCAACTGCTGTCTCTGTTTTCATTGTGAGCAGAGCAGGATGCTGAGGCTTTGAAACGAGGCTTTCAGCTCTTGTCACAGATCTTCTTGGGCTGTGGGTCTGTTTTCTCTCACAAGATTTACATCAGTGTGAGCGCTGACATCATCCTACTTATCTTCCTTGGAGCCAGCAGGGGTTCCATACAGAGCCTTCCTCCACTCCTTCTTTTTAACCTCCAGAATCAGCATTTGTTGCAATCCATTCCCATTCTGTTCTGTTGTATCCTCAGCAGTCATCAGGATAAGCCAAAGGCTTTGACCCCCACCTTGCAGACAATGTCTGCTTTATGAGACCTTCTGAGATTAACTGCGGAGTGCCATGTGGAAGGAGTAAAGCCCAATGCCATTTTGGCATCTACCAATATTTGTGAGTGTTCATTCGTTAGCAGGGCAAATGAGGGATCACAGAATCAGCCAGGTTGGAAAAGACCTTTAAGATCATCAAATCTAACCATTAACTTCACAGTGCTAACTCCACCACTAAACTATGTCCCTAACCACTATATCCACGTCTTTTAAATCCCTCCAGGGATGGTGACTCCACCACTTCCAATGTGTACAGCCTTTTTGAACACCTGACAAGCCTTTTGGTGAATTTTTTTTTCCTAACATCCAATCTAAACCTCCCCTGGTGCATTTTGAGGCCATCTCCTCTCATCCTATCACTCATCTGGGAGACAACTTGCTAAAACCTCCTTTCAGGAATATCTGTTTACACCAGCACATTAACCAGTGGCATACACAGAGTTAATTTTTTGTATGTACTTTGCTGTGGATTATATCAAGGTGAGAATTTATTCCACTCTGTAGATATTTAATTCGCTTTGACCTGGGCTCTGTAACTTAAGTCTGCAGCACAACAGAGATACCGGCTTATTCTGCAATTGGTTTACATGGACATTTCTGATCATGGGCAGGATCTTACAAAACCCCTGATGCAATAAACTACAACACAAGGCAACTGCTGAGAAAAATTCAAGCCAAATAGTTCCTGCTTTTCTGAAATACTTTGACAGGTGCGGTATAAGACAAATGGCAAAGAAGACAAATAGCATGGGTCTGTGACCTCAGCGCTGCCAAATTTTGTCTCAACGATGCCATCATGCATGATGTGAAGAGCAGTCGTTCACTCAGACGCTGAGCATGGTCTGCACAGGGCCAGTAAATGGTGTCTGCAGCTGCCAAAGACATGTAAGAGCACATAAATTCTACTCCAGGTAACACCACTGCAGCTAAGATTTTTCTTTTCCTTTTGCTTCTCTGAGCAACTTGGCACAGCAGCATCATTTGCTATTGGCTTTGGTAGAGCCAACCAATAAATGACAGTGGCAGTTGCTAGGAGGCTCAGCTCACCCTGAAGTTTGGGATAACCGAGCAGAGCTTCTTGTTGGGCACATTTAACATTCTTTCCAGGCCAACTCAGTTCACGGGAGGTAGCATCCTACAAACTACCACAGTATCGGTACGCTCAGAACTTTCAGTTATTTCCGGTACTGACGAGGCCACTTCCTCCTTGACCAGAAGATGGAAAGTTCTGCGTTCTTGCACTCTGACCAGATAAATATCTACTTGCATGGAACCTTCTGAATTTCTGAGGTGTGTCTACTGCAAAGGGCACAGCCTGTTTCAGAAGTGCCACTGGCACAAAGTCTCAGTTCTGTCTTCTAAAGAAAGGTCCCCGGAGTGAGTTTTTATGCCAGTCTATGTCAGCTGGATCCTGCAGGGATACCCAAAAGGGCAAAAGTTCACACTACTGCTTCTGCATTAGATCTTTATTTTACAAAAGCAATGGTCTGAACTTAACAGATAATGAGCCAGTCTGGCACTCACATGGAAGAATTTATTCTTTACTTATTCAGCGAGGCATGAAACAGATATGCCATACCCTGCACGCTCCTTAATCAGAGAAATTTTGAAATGGAAGAACGTCCTCACTGGCTTTTTTCGTCTTCATATTTTTCACTCCTGCAATACACTCCTTTAAGAACTGCTTTAAGCTTTAGAGTCAACTACAACAATGTAATGCGTTATTGTTGCTTTTTTTGAGTTCAGATAGCACCTCAAGAGGTGCCAAGTGCCACTATGCATACGATGGGGCAACATATTAAAGCACGAAAGCCACAGCATGCTGGTTTCAAGGCCATGGTGTTCATGTTCATTCACAAAAAAAGCTTTAAAAAACCCTTGGCGAGACAAGGCAAATCTTAAATTCTGTCGTCTTTGACCTACTATATTTATGACACGGTCAGAAGAGTTCTTACATCATTGTGTGTATCACCTGACAGTCTCATCAAGGTAGAGAACCTGAGAGGAGCTTAAACCAATCCCCACATCAGCCCTTCTTTAAACATGGAAATAGCCCATTTCCAGATCTGGCATTGAAATCAGACTGCTGGGTGCAAAGTAAAGATTATTTCTAAGCTTCAGTTTCCTTTCCCAAGCAGCCTCAGAAAAACCTTGTAAGAGCACAAAGCTTCCTTTGGAGAATTGGCTTCAATCAGGTATTACTGTAGCAAGAAACTGCTAGGGATTATCAAGGCACACATAATTAGTCTGACCTTCTGGTTTTCTGGGTTTTCTAGCAAGTCCTTTGTAATTTTTTTGATAAGGGTCAAATAACTGCAGACGAGACGGTGAGTCCTTACAGTGCCGTGTCACTTTGCACAACATGTGAGACATTAATCATGAAAACAGTGAGCTCCCTTGCTTTGTCAGCCTTGAAAACCCTGCAAACGAGAAAAAGTCAGGTAAACCCAGGCAGACCTGCCCTCCTCATCATTATACACATCAGTACCTCGAGGATAGTACAGTTTCCCAGAAGAGGCAGAAGCCAGATCACCAGTTTTGTTTGCTGTAATACCTCCCAATATCATTTATCCAGTCCTCAATAACAAGCCATGATTTTGCCTGACACCAACATGCTGAGCACCATGTTCTAGACAGGGAGGTAGCTCGTGTTCTTTGGTGACTGAAGCTTCCTTTCATCTGCAAATTTGCCACAGATAAGTAAGCTGAAGTAAAAATAACATCAAGAGGGACATGCCACATCGCCAGGCAGCATTAGCAAAAGGACACAGACAACCAATGCCGTCCCTAGAAACTATGAGACTAAGACACCTCAACAGCACAGCCAGTTTGTATCATACCTCATCGCCTGGTAAATTCCAACAGCAAACACAGCTTTCACCATGCTGGGAAAGCTTCATAAACCGATAGGGTGGCACAGATCGATACCAGCAGGAAAGTTGTTCCTATCTTGAAATGAAAATAATCAAATAAGAGATGCTTTCCTTTCAGAAATGTAGCAGGATGCAACTGCTGTATTCTCTGACAGCTACCACTGGGGTGGAAAATGTTTTCTCTGTGGGAATGCTGCTCTTGGCGAGGTGTCAGAAAACAATGTTGTCACCAACCCCGGCCACACTCAGGTTTTCCATGTCTCTCTCTATCTTTTGTTCTCACATAGTTACTTGCGCCCTTTATCTCACTGAACAGGAGCCATTTATCTCCTGTGGTATGTTACTTCCCAGGGTAGGTCTGCCTCCCCCCTCCCTTCCCCCTTCTTCCTTTCTCTCTCCTCAACAGCTTGAAAATCATACCTTAAGTTCAGTAATGTAACTAAAGGCCTTGTCCTCTGCTGTCAAAAGAGCCTAAAGGGCTTGCTGTGACAGACACTGGAGAGTCCTGGTATTGGAATCCTCTGTACTGCTGCCAGCCAGAACTCTGCTCGTGACAAGAATAAGCCTGTATCTCTCCACCACTGCTCTCTGCTGCCAGAGCCGAAAGAGTAGTGAGAATAAAGCAGGACCCTCAACTTCTTGGTACTGAAATCAAGAAACGAGTAAAGAAGTGACAATAGAAGCTAAAATGAAGCACTGAAGAGCAGGCAGTAGGATGACGAATGGGTGTGTGTGATGCATGGTGTTGTAGGAGCAGCTGGAGTTTCAGTACATCAGTCTATCCCACTTACACTCCACTTACTCTTAAAATGGGCTGTGAGAATAAATTTAGTGTTACCCTAAGATGCTTAACCCCTTTTTACACAGTATCTTTTCCATTTGGCAAGGAAGTGCTGTCAGCTAAAAGCTGAAGGTAAATCTGGTTTTGTTTTTTCTGCACAAACAGGTCAGGCTGTGTTGCCTCCCTCCGGTGAAGGAACTCCTGGGAGTATTTTTGACTCGCTGTTTTCCTGTCATGGCTGGGGCAGAGCAGAAGCACAGTGGCTGACCTCAATGAGAAATCAGTTTAGGGGTCCCCCTTCCGCAACAGTAATGACACAGACATTTCATCTTAGCAAACGGTGGCCAGACAAGGACTGGCAAACGGAGAAGCCCAAAGAGGAGCCGGCATGTACCCAATTTCCATGGAATCTGCTGTTGTCCTGCAAACAGATGACCTTCAAACACAGACGGGTGCCAGGCACACAGGAACACTTGAAAGTTTCAGAGGAGAAACGTGGCAGGCTTTTAATCTCACCAGCAGGCATTTGCTCATCCTCCTGCTGACTCTCCTTTTCCCAGTGACCCTCAAAATGGCTTATTTGGGAGAATATTCTATAGAAGCGTTCACCACCTGAGTGTTTATTGTCTAAGAGTTTAAATCCAGAGAAAGTAAATGAAAAATTCTGTCCCTTCTTGCAAGTAGCCCTCAACAAAAGGTTCCTCTTATCTTTAAACCAAGCATCTGCATGGGTGTGCGCTTCATACTGATGAGCAAGAGGTTACTCCTGCGTGAGGGCAGTTTGTCCATGAGCCAGCCAGCATTGCAGCAAGTCTGCATTAGATCTGCAATGGAAGAACGTTATTGTTTGTATTTCTCCAACAAAGTAAACATGCTCTCTTCAAATTGTGCCAGTCATCTCTCTGCTTATCCTAGCCCTGAGTGCAACTTATATATAAACCCCATTGCTATTTATCTCCTTGGCATTCCAGCTGGGAATGCTCCGGGAAGGTACAGAATCGATTCTCCCTGCATGAAGCACATCATGTGGCAGTATCTTCACTTCTGCCCTTTTGTTCTTTGCCAAGCCCCATCCTAACATCCCTTTGTCCTCTGCAGATTATGATGGTTTGGCCTTTTTCCACTTTGTACTGGGAAATGGGCTAAAAAAAGAAAACAATCAATCAGCTCCTGCTCATTGCCAGGTGCTGTACTTTGTAGAGATGGCCTGGGCTAGATCCTGCTCGCTAAGGCAGCAGGAGATTTGCCAGTGATGTATGGGATGCCATGTCAGGCGTTTCCTGTAAGCAGCACTCTTGGTATTTATTACAGAAAGCACCCGTTCATACTAACAACAACCATTTCTGGGGGTGTTTAGCCTGGAGAAGAGGAGGCTGAGAGGAGACCTCATTGCTCTCTACGGCTACCTGAAAGGAGGTTATAGAGAGGAGGGTAATGGCCTCTTCTCCCAAGTGACGGGACAGGATGGGAGGGAATGGCCTCAAGCTCTGCCAGGGGAGGTTTAGGCTGGACATTACGAAAAAAAAATTCACAGAGTCATTGGGCATTGGAACAGGCTGCCCAGGTAGGTGGTTGATTCACCTTCCCTGGAGGTGTTTAAGGCACGGGTGGACAAGGTGCTGAGGGACATGGTTTAGTGTCTGATAGGAAGATTTGGACTCAATGATCTGTTGGGTCTCTTCCAACCTGGTTGTTCTATGATTCTATGATTACCCAGACCAGGTTCCAAAGGAGTTCAAAATGCACTGTGCAAACGGGATGGAGAGGTGCAATGGCTTACAGGTAAGAATTTTTTAAAATTCATTTTCAAGACAGCAGTTTTCTTATTTTTCATGCCAGGTCAGATGCCTCTAAAACTACAGGCATAACTGTTTAATGTGGTAGCTTGAGCAGCTTCAACTGCTGTCAGATGCATCCTTCTTCCTTGCGCTAGTCATCTTCATCTCTCCTCTGCCTCAGTTCCCCTATATGCAGAATACAGCCCATAAGACCCCTCAGATAAAGCACTTCCCATTGGTTCTCTCGCTGAGGATGGCGCTCAGCTGCTTTGGTCACAGACTATTTTTCACCCCATGAATTACCAGGGAGCATCCAGCCTAAGTGGGAGATCTCAGTGCTCTCATAACAGAAGAAGTACTTGTAACACTGACACCATTCGTAAGGCAGCATGCCATCTTAACCACAGCTTAACCCATCAGCTCTCGGCACATTCACAGGTTGAGGCTTGGAATCTCGATGACTATGACTGACCGCCAGGATCTGTGTCCGGCTGTTAGGATGTGACACTCTGCCAGCCTACACCACTTCTTTCCCCTGCCTCCGATGGGTTGCAAGCTATCAGAGTTAAAGCAGCAACCTGCAAGACAGCTCAAGCCTGAGAAGACGGTTCCCTACACCAGCAAGCAGTGCTTGGCATCTTCCGTAGCTCACTCCTGCTTGCTGCCATTTGTATTCCAAAACTAATCCTCTAACCAATGAGGAGATGAAGTTAGGGAACAAGATTCAATGTTCTAGGTTGCTGCCAACAAGGAGGCTTAGATTAATCAGCATACGCGTTTAAAACACACTATAATGACTGGCAGTGTCAAAGCGGAGCTGCAAAATAGCATTTGTAAAAGCACTGGATTAAGCGGGCAGCCTCATGGCATCCAGCAAAGCAGAGGATGAAATGCACACATGTCTGCTTGAAATCCGACTCATAAAGATGCCTACACCTGTGTCCAAATTCGCATCTGACTGGCTTTGCTCTTAAAGATGGATATTCCCAAGTGTTTTGCTGTACTTCAGCATGACACAAAAAACACAGACCATGCAGTACTGAAGCAAGCACAAACCACACAGACACATGTGCAAAAGACCAGAGGCCTTGCACTGATTGCATCAAACACAATTGCTACCAGAAGGTAAGAGCACACACAAAAAGATGACGTGATTTGTCAGTGTGCTCTACGCTGAGCAACACAGCAGTTGTAACCACAGAGCCCTTCAAATCAGTCGTGCGTTACAGCTGCATGCGATTAGTGCTTCACTATCAGATTTCCTTTCTTCAGATTTGTCCTTTTTTGGATGCTATTTGTAAGTTCATTATACTTTATGAACTGTTTTAGTTCCTTCAGACTCTTTCCATTCATCCCAGCAGACCAGTCAGACTAGCAGGGACTAGCAACTGGGCTCCATTCTTCCCTGTGGCATTGGCTTTCCAGCAGTTATTGGTCAAGCTATTGGATCTCTGGAACTACTGAGGCGTAAAGGCTCTTTATACCCTTCTGCCAGAACTGGAATGGCAGGAATTGGCTACAACTTCAGCCAGCTGTAAGACTTTGTTAAACAAGCAGGATCACATAAAGGAAAGAAGTGGACTCGTACTACACGGTTACTGATAATGTTATTGAGTTCTGTGAACTGAGCTTCCTCGACAGCACAGGTGATTAATTTTACATTTGAAACAACAATTCAGCATTGCAGAAAACAAGTGGATATATCAGAGGCATTTCCACAATCAACCCTTCGGAAGTTACTCCTCTGCAGGGAAGCCTGGGATCCTGTCTATCATCTCTCACTAGCCAGCATCTGAAAATAGCTGCCTGTCTGTTTACTCCCATCAGCCAGAGGAGGAATCCCTCCAAAGCTGGTGGTACAGCACAAAACCCGTGTTAAGAGCAGCCTGGGAGCACAGCCCGCTGATCATGGGAGTTGTTCTGCCCAGTTGAGGAAGGGGGTGGGCTCCCTTTCTTCTCACAGTGATGTGGCAACTTGGTAAGCTTCCGCTGACCTTTCCATTCTGTTGTCACCATCCTCCCTCCAAGAGCCACCAAAAGAGAAAGGGAAACACCATTTCTACTTGCCTGTTCCAAATAGCTCCTTTTCTCTCCCTTTCTTTCACCCATCGCTTTCAAAAATTCTCTCCACATCTTTTTCCTATTACCTCATAAAATCTTTCCTTTGCCTCACCAGTCTTCTCTTTCCCACTGTGATCCTGCCACCTGGGACAACAGGACAACTGCCTTTTATGCGACTCCTTCTAGTATTGTTTTAACATTGAGTTCCCAGGCAGAGGATCTTGGGGAGCAAGAAGTTGGGGAAGGTAGGAAAAGAAACCTAAATGACATCATATGAGTGTGATAAAATAAACAGAATGATACAGCAAATCTGGTCAACAGTAGTGATGTCTTATAGACTGACAGGAGGGTAGACGTGTTGGTGTGTGACTGGTACCGTTTGCCCACGTAACCCCTGTAGATGAGCCCATATGCATTTGTGAGCTGAGGCATGACCTGAAAATAAGCTCTTTCTAGACTTGTCTTAAGTCACACTCACTTCAGATCTCAAAAAAACTTACTAAAACGGATTAATCCAAAAGCAAAATAATCCACTGGAATTTATGCAACAAGGATTTAAAGAGGTAGGTGGCTTAGGTGTGGGAAGACTTTGGACAGTTTAAATAACAGAAGCTGGTTCTAAAATGGGATGAGTTGATCACACACAAATAATCACTGCTCAGATGAGGTTTCACAGCCTGATGCCATGTGGAATTACAAGATTTTAGCAATTAAAAGAGCATAAATATTCTAAATATTAAAAATCAGTTAGGTTCTTAGTGACTTATCTTTGTCATTAGTTCTAATCTGCAAAGCTTATATGAAAACAGCTGAAGATAACAATCACTTTGTGTGGGCTAATAGCCAAGAGTCCTCAGTTCTTTAATGTAACTGACAGGCAACGTTTCCCTGTCGTTCTTGAGTGGAGCTGGGAACTCTCAGAACACTGCACACGCAGAAGGTGTGTGCAACCACACGTATCCGCAGGCAGCAAAAGGAGCACCCATTCCCCAGTCTGTGCAAGGTCTTCCAGCCCCTTCAGCCCCGTTCACTCACCACAAGCAAGACTAACGGCTCTCTGTTACGCTTCACAGTGCCAAACCCTGTAAAGGGTAACATTTAAGAGACAGCAGTCGCTGCCATGGCTGCAAACTTTGTTTTCTCAATACTGATCTCAGATAACACTGAGGCCCGGTCATCCTCTCCTCAGCAAATCACTCTCCGATCGTGTGTCTGACAGCGTTCCATGAGCAGTTCCAATTCTTTCCAGATCAGAGTTCTAGCTTTTCATGGCAGAAGGCAACCCGACACTCTGGCGCGGTTCCAGCTGACACAGGACTGCCAGCCCAGGGGAAGGCCTCTGCCATGGGACATTTTTTATCAGCACCTGTCTCAAAGCGCTCTGTTACAGAAGAAGCGGAAAAAATCCATGGTCGCTTCACCCAAACCAGTTCCTTAATCAGATCGCCTCCTTAGCACCTGCTTCATCAGGCACAACATCTCACAATGGGGCTTATTATTAGCCATTATTTTCCATAGCACTCAGCTTGCCTGGTGTGGGGGCCAAAGGTGACACAACTAGAAATTCCGAGACCAGAGCAGAGATGGGCAAAGTGGAGAAGTAACTATGAGGCTCACAGGGCTCTGGTTTGCTGTGAGAGTGACCCAGGCTGAGGGTCACGAGCAAATCCCCAAGATGGAGAATGAAAACTTGCTGCTGTAATAATCAGCCTTTGGATTTTGCATTTTAAAGGAGCAGGGTCACCCAACGCAATGGGAAGGTGACAGCTCTGTGGCTAGCATCCCAACATCAGGCTGGGACACTGAAGGTGACAGCTCCATGGCTAGCATCTCAGCAGGCTGGGACACTGAAGGTGACAGCTCATGGCTAGCATCCCATGCTTGACACCGCTGCAAGCTTCCACGGCTGGGGAGCTCCCCCTGTGGAGTTGCCCAAGACATGCAAAATTCCAACTAAAAAGGCCAGTGCTTTGTTCCCAAATCAGCTAATTGCAGTCTGGTTTTGTCTTCATCCTAAGAAACACCTTTGCCAAGCGTCTGGAGAGTCTCAGGAATGTCAAGAGACCAGGAACATGCTGTTGTTGCTCATGCCTCGGGTGTAATCTACTGCGAGGTACCCCACTATCTCTCTCTGCATTCCCCAAACACTTCATAAACTACTCCTGCTTCCATTACGGAATTCTTCAGGGCTCTCTGTTTATCAGGCCAGGGCTCGATAGAGGCTTTCCTGTCTGATAATGCTGGTTGATGAGCTCCTCAAGCATCCTTTAGAAACCCTCCAACACATTCCTGTGTACCACATAAAATTCCCACTCTCTGGACAGTAGCTTAACCAATATGTTGGCTTGTCTCTATTCCCAATTGGGGTTCCATTTTTCCTGAATGCTCTGTTTTTCTGGCTTGGTAACAGAGCAAATTCTAGTCTTATACTCTAGTATTATAGCGATACTACTAGAGTAAGGTGGATTTATTCTGTCAGTGCCTGCAGAGTTAGTTGAGATTTACAGCTAGGTCTCTTGGCCTTGATTTTGAAGACTGCGCACATTAAGTACTAGATTTATTAGAAGGTTTTCCCAGCCAATTTCTGCCAACAGTAATGGCAGTTCGGTGTCTTTTGATTTGGATTTTTTTTTGTTCTGTGTTTTTGTTGGTTTTTTTTTCCAGGGCTGGGGGGTAGGGGATTTTTTTTAAATACTTGACCATAAATTAAGCCCAAGCCCCAACACTGTAATCAGAATGGACAGAGAAACTGAGTGGGTGAGTAGAATATTGGGACAGGCTTGTTATAAGTACATGACAAGGAATGTTAACAGGGCAACTAAAAATAAATGGGGGTTACAGATGAATCCTGATGCGAGTGCTTTGACCTCAGCGGAGTCACATTTTGTTTCCACCAAGCCATCATCTCCGACTTTGGCTTCATATGTGATCCTTCAGAAATAGCTAAACATGCTCTGATTCACCAGCTCTGTTCTCCGTTTACCAGTGTTCAGGGACATCTGAGCTACCAATGAAGCCATCTCTGCTTATCGATTCGCAATCACAAAACTAGCGAGGACTGTACAGGGAGACTGTTTCAGCTACAGTGAGGAACTGTAATCATAACTGTAATCATAAGGACACCAGAGCATCATTTGGACATGTAAGCTTTGGCATGGGAACCATGTGCAACCTTATGGCAGGTATTAAGTGTAAAGGCCACTTCAGTGTAGTCCCAGAAACCTGATATTCAGACAATGAAGTGGGGCAGTGGTGAGATATGATCTCAAGGCAATTTCCCCTCTCTTAAATGCTTTAACTACAGAACCAGTGAAGTAAAACAACGCCAAAACCTTCTTCTGACACTAAAACTTTCTATTTAGTGCAAACATAAGCAGTTGTACTCAGTGCCAGTAGTCAGAGCTTGAAGTTTACCCTTCCCCATAGCACACAGAGTAAACCAGACTCTCCTTGGAAACACGTGGACCTGTCTTAAGAGATGTGCTCCAATTTTGAAAGCTCACGGGCAGATGAAGAGTCTGTCTCACACTATAAAGAAACAGGTAAGTTTTTTTTTTAAATCTTTTTAGCAGTTAACAGAAATAGTGCTTGGGAAAGGTCAGCAACTCTTCTCTCTGGACCTAGTACCAATAACAGGGCCAGCAGGGTTGTTCTGTGGTAACACCCACAGTGAATTACACCCTGCAGTGGCCATGACACAGCAGAAGCAGATAAAAAGCAGCACTGTGAGTCACAGCTTGGACGTTGTGTTCTTTATGGCAAAGGGATATTATTTTCACCAAATATAAACATACAAGCAGCCAAGAAGGGGATGGGGATGGAGCATGGACAGACGATAATATTACCGGCATGATGATTCTGTGTCTTTACAAAGCAGCGAGCTCTGTAACAAGATGCCCATGGCAACTCAGAACCACATGTAAGGAACACAGAGATCAAAAGGCCAGTAATTAGGAGGGTTCAGTTTGGGTGTGCTTAAATAAAGAGGTTCTGGTAAACAAGTAATTAACCCAGGGTCTTAACCTCCCCTTCTGAGCTGCAGAGAACCTCACTGGAGCACTGAAATGAACAGCAGAAGGTCCCAGGATAAAGACGTTGCAGAAGAAATCAGTAACTGTAATCCCTCTGCTGCGGGTTTGGGGCATGACCTTGGTCAAGTCATTCAATCTCCTGTCAAACATGTTGGTCCTGCTCATTCACTGCGTCCTCTTTTCCCTTCCGGAGGTTACTGTCCCTTCAAATGTGCACCTAGGGTCCATCCCCAGCCATTCAGGGCACCTTTAGCACTTCCAATAGAATCCTACCAAAACCAAATCGAGCCCGAAACATTTTCCTGGAATACTGGATCTGCTCCATCCACGTCCACTGAAAGCAATAGGTACCTAATGTTCCCGACGTCAATGGGAATCAATTATTAACACCAAGTACAAAGGACTTTCAAAGCAGCAGGGTTCTGCCTGGAAAGGATGGCTAAGCAAGTGGCTTTCTAAGCACTTAAATCCATAGAACCTGCTGAGAAACCTGAACACAGAAGCAGCAGCTTTGGTAACAGAGTAAGAGAAAGCCAAAGGCCTGTGAATTACAGTCACACAGCACCCACAAAGGCAGTTAAGACAGGTAGATTCAGGGTAAATCCAGGTACTCTGAATGGCTCTCTGTAGGAGCC
>WAAB01018988.1:9062-20242 GCA_013389865.1 Piaya cayana
CCAGCTTCGTTGCTCTTCTCTGGACTCACTCCAGAGCCTCAACATCCTTCTTTTGCTGAGGGGCCCACAACTGACCCCAGGATTCAAGGAGAGGTCTCACCAGTGCTGAGTGCAGAGGGAGAACCACCTCCCTGGCCCTGCTGGTTATGCCATTTCTGATATAGGCCAAGATGCCATTGGCCATCCAGTTCAAACCCCTGTGCCATGGGCAGGGACACCTCCCACTGGATCAGGTTCCTCCAGCTCCATCCAACCTGGCCTGGACACCTCCAGGGATGGGGAGTCAATGACTTCTCTGCACATTCTGTGCCAGTGCCTCACCACCCTCACAGCAATAATTTTCTTCCTAATATCTAGTCTAAATCTCCCCTCTTTCAGCTTAAAACCATTCCCCCTGATCCTATCCCCTGCATTCCTTGACCAAGAACCTTCTCCTGTAGCTGCTTTTAGTACTGGAAGGTTGCTATAAGGTCTTCTCCAAGTTTAACAACACCAACTCCCTTTCCTTTTATACTGGTTCCTTCACAGGACCACTCTTCCTTCCTCACAACCTGGCTTCATATAATTTTTAGAAGGTCTCTTTGCCAGCTTCTTGAAATTGGCAGCAGTTGGAAAATCATCTAACAGAGATAACAGATACAAATCTAGTAGGAAAAGAATTATTTTCCTAATAAGCATAATATTGACCCTCATCAAACTGAGTTTCCAATTTCTCATAGTTTTGTCACCAATTCTTAACTTGGACTTGTCCCCTCTTTATTTTTCCTCTTAGTATGTGATGAACCCCATTAAACTGCTTGTGGACTCACAGCTGAAGAAAGACTGCAGAACTGGGTGTTTATCTATTTTCTTATGGTTGGAGTCGATGATCCAGTGGGTCTCTTCCAACCTGGTTGTTCTATGATTCTATGATTCTTTTCATTTATAGTCGTGCTTCTCAGGAATTCTAGCCATTAAAAAAGACATCAGTAAAAGAGCAATGAAGATATCCTAAATATTCTTGCTGAAAATACTTGCTCTGGAAAAAAAAGTACTTAGTAGTTTGCTGGATAATACAACACAGTGTTTGAGTTCAGAGAAGGATTGTGCATGAAAAGAGTTTAAAATAGTTTCTGTGTTTTTTTTCTGAGATGTCCTCCTTTCACGAGATTTTTTTTTTTCTTAAATACCCATCATCAAATGCAATCTTCTATTTCCCCAAAGCAAAGCAAGAGTATTTTTAAAGGTCAAACTGTTTCTTTTCCAATTGGAGGAGCATCTCGAAGGACCAGACTTTATGAGCAAGGAGATGCTCAATCTTCTGTCATTTAATTGGTTGCTTCGAAAATTATGTTCTACAGAATCTTCTGCTTCCAAAGGAGGCTATGGGGACGTGGGCTTAACTTCTTGCTTCATCAATACTTCCAACGCACTTTGCTGAAAGAATAATGCTTTTAGATGAAGGTTGTATAAAAGGAAGGGTCTATTATGCTTCATGTTCAGAAAGGAGTCTGCACAGATAGGCTAAAAGAACGTGAGAGAGATTCCTTTGCCTCTGTTAAACCTTTTGCAATGACTGGTTCTATATAAAAAAAATAAAATGTGGAAGTCTTATTGCAGAAGGACTTTCGGAAGTGTTTCAACTGCCAGTTCTCATAGGTGCTGTTAATTGCTCCATCTCAGGAGATCATTGGCAGCTGAAACATAAGGTTAATTTGTGTACATGCTGGGTAAGTTGGAGCAACTCTTCCAAGAAGAAGAGCTCATGGAGTCTTCTCTTGTGGAAAACCATGTATTTCAGTTGAAATACAACAACCCTATGCAGAGCTACAGACTGGGAGAAGCCTGTCTAGAAAGCTGCCTGGAGGAGAGGGACCTGGGGGTGTTTGTGACAGCGACTGAACATGAGCCAGCAGTGTGCCCAGGTGGCCAAGAAGGCCAATGGCATCTTGGCTTGGATCAGAAACGGTGTGACCAGCAGGTCCAGGGAGGTTCTTCTCCCTCCATACTCAGCACTGGTGAGGCCGCTCCTTGAATCCTGGGGTCAGTTGTGGGCCCCTCAGCACAAGAAGGATGTTGAGGCTCTGCAGCGAATGCAGAGAAGAGCAACGNTGGATCCTGAGGGACACAGGTTAGTGTTAGATGGGAATGCTTGGACTCGATGATCCGATGGGTCTCTTCCAACCTGGTGATTCTATGATTCTGTGATTCTAAATATAATAGTAATTACTTGAGTGAGAAAGGTGAGAAATTGAAGCGATAGAACCCTAGTTTCTTCTTCAGTGACTCACAGTGCCGATGTGGTACGTGTTCCCAAAAGTTAGCAACTCTCGGAGCGGAGCTATCAACATCTTATTTATATTCAGTCCCTCATATTAATGGCAATTGCTGCTGCATTTTGTTTGTTTCTTTCTTTTTTTTTTTAAATGTATCTTTTGTCTGAATATTTTTAAGATGGCACAAGAAAAGTGGCACTGTTTGAAAATCCCACTGGTGTCGTAATGAGACTTTACATAAACATTAGATCAAGAAACCGCGAGCCGGCTGTGAATTATTCTGGGAAGTTTTTAAACGCGGGGTATATGACATTATTTAAGTATTTATAAATGTCATCTCCTCTGTTACAAGGAAAGCTAATAGACTGTTTTGCAGACATTTCAGCCTCAAAAAGCAATTGCTTTTGTAATCTATTTCTATCAAATCGGCAAAAGTGGAAGCAGACGCACTACGGGTCAATACAGCGAAAGGCCTCTCTGCAGACAAAGGATTCACAGTCCATTAAGTTTCAGGTCTGCCCTGATATGGATTCCTCTGATGTATTGCTATTACCTCCTATTTTTGTTGACTCAGTCACTATGTCAGCAAAACCAAACGTTTTGGCTTGTGTCCCAGCATCAAGCTGCCTATGGAGGATGCGTGTTCGCCTCTTACCGCCATGACAGTAATGAGAAACCGGCATTAGCCTGATTTGCATAATTGTACGCCTCTAACTTAGGCTCCGTGTCAGTAGGAGACAACTTATTGTGATGATACTCGCCGCGCATTATTCGTTCGGTGCGATCAGCATTTATTTATGCAAATTTCATCATTACAAGAGGTCATTTTCCAACCTTCTACCATGAAATTGCTTCCTCTGCCAATGAGCAGTGAGAAAACACCATAGGAGAGGAGCCAGGTGTATTTGTCATTCACACTCATTGGCCGAGACACTGCAAAGGGTTTATTGTGTGTGTGCATATGTTTTTAAAATTATGTTTTGCGAGAGACTGACAGCTCTGATGACAAAACGAGAATTTGACGGACCACATGTGATTATTTTAGACAAATGCTGTCAGAAAAGGCACACACAAACCCCCCAAAACAAAACCGACTCGCTGTCTCGCTAGTTCTGAGAGTTTCTTTTAAGAATAATTTATAGGCTGAAAAAAAATATTTTGTGTTCCCCAGATGATCAGTGGAATGTTTTCTGTGATAAGAAGCAGAACCCTGTAATTTATTCATGTGCGAGATAAAAAAGACAGAATAACAAACTAGGGTGTCCCACTTGTAGCAGCAACCTGAAATAGCAAGAAATGTTGAAAAAAGCTTATCAGAATCATTTGGATCTTGAGGATTCATGAACTAACCTTCAAGACTCTTGACAAAAATGTTTCCAAGGTCACATTGTTTATCTTATCATTAGTGGTCGAGGAGCCTCTTAAGGTTTAGTTTGCGAGTAGCTGAAACAACGCCAGAAATTGCACTTTTCCCTAGGCAATCACTCTGAAGTTTAAAAAGAGTTGCAGTACGTCAGGGCTTAAAAGGTTGGAGGAAATTACACAGAACAGGTAAGCTGGGGGCTAGTTGGCTCTGACAGAGCGATGAATGCTTGACAGATTGTCTCTTCGCAAGAAGCACGGAGGGTTCACTGGACTTGCTAGGATGCAAACTACTCCTGAAAGGAGAAGAATGAGGGCTCTAGTATCATTTTACTTTTTATATCCCTCCAAATAATCAATAGGAGCCCTGGAGTTCTGAGCAGAAATAATCAGATGCTCCATATCAGCAGTTAGCCTAAAATCATATTGTAAGTATTATATATAACTGCTTACGAACCAAAACCCACAGGTGGGGCCACGTTTACAAGGAATGGTTGAGTTTCTAATGGTCCTTTGCATGCCAAAAATATCTGTAAGTCAGATGTTGTACCGCACAGGGAGAGAAAGCACATTTTGAAAGAATGAATGTTTCAAATCTTCTATGCTCACTAAGAATGAAGCATTCTAATAATTTTCACCTTCCCTGGAGGTGTTTAAGGCACGGGTAGATGAGGCGCTGAGGGACATGGTTTAGTGTTTGATAGGAACGGTTGGACTCGATGATCCGGTGGGTCTCTTCCAGCCTGGTGATTCTATGATTCTATGAATAGACAAGCACATGCATCTGCAAGAGATATTTCTATCCACAGGTATGAGTCATTTGATTAGTTCCTAAATATTTTACAGTCTTTGCTTCACATGGGATTATTATCCTCTGTCCTGACATATGCTGTTCCACAATTCTTCAGTGAAAAGGTGCTGGGCAGTCAGCACTGGCTGAGCCATGAGTGATAAATGAAGTCGTGTGAGCTCATAATTTATTTTAGAATATATTGCTTTTAGTATCCTTTACCTTCAGTCAGTCAATATGTTGGATTAAGATTAGAAACTGGAGATTAAGGACGTTCTGATGTTTTTCTGGTGGGTTTCTCTTTTAGTTCTGAGATAATTGGTAAAGAAGTAAGGGGAGTTAAATTAAAAGGACCGCAATAAGGCTAAATTCAAGAACAAAATGAGAAATGGAAGCCCTAAAAGAAAAGTTCTATAGAAGAAAAAGTCTAGAAAAAAAGCTGCCATAAAATAAAAAAAGTCTCCGTGAGTTAGAAAAAAAATAGTTTTACAATAACAGTCAGTGCCCTTAGAAGAAAGGACCAAAATCCTACATTACGCAGAGCAAAAGGAGGGCAAATGAGATTGATCGATTGGACACAGATAAGAGGCAGAAATACTGAAAGTGGAAGTAAACCAGATCCTCATCTACAACATTTATAGAAACTTTGTGCTGGCCAAACACAGGAGATGGAGCTTTGAACTAGCAACAAGGTGAACCCTGAGTATCACGAACAGATGATTAAGGATGGACAACACAGACGTATCATAGTGGATACACGGCTCTTTGGGGACTGAAAAATAAGGTGTGTTGAAGCTTTTTCAGAAAGTATCAGGAGAACCTGCACGTGGAGTGAGATACTTGTAGAGTCGTATTTGCAGGACTTGAGAGACCCCAACTGGGTAGGAGAAAGACAGAGGCAGGGAAAATCGACAACAGCAGCCTGAGGTGCAAATGGCTGCATCTAGAAGAAACGAAGGGCAGGTTTTTCTCTAAAACTTGACTTTTAAAAGTGCTTTCAACCAGAAAAATAAAAAACCCTAACAAAAATATCCATTCTAATTTCACTCTTATCTTACAGAACCAGCTCAAATGACAAATAAGAGCTTCGTCCCTTTGTTAATTAGATGGATATATCATATGTAAAGATATTCCTTAAGGATGCTTTGATTTCATGAAGTTTTCACTTACAGGCTGGTCCAGGCAGGGCAGTGGTAGCTAATGAATGCTTTTTCTACCTTCCATCTGAATTGTTCTTTTGTCTNCAAGGGCAGGTTTTTTTCTAAAACTTGACTTAAAAAAACGCTTTCAACCAGAAAAAAAAAAACCCTAACAAAANGAACTGGAGAGACTCAACTGTGTCCTTTGCCAGCGGGTGACAAAGAGAATTTTTTGCCATTTATGCTGAAATTAATAGATACATCTTAACTCTCATAGTTTTAATCTCGTGTCATGCTACAGCTAATACAGGTAGAAGGTGAATTATATAACCTACCTTCTAGCTGTCACTTCTCTAGCCCAATTAAAATAGTCAGTCTGGGGTTTTCAGCGTGATTCTCATCTGTCAGGCATGGCACCAGGCCTCTTGTTGGAATTCAAGAGAAGCATTTCTGTAGGAGACATGACATATCTGAGTTTAAAATCCCAAAAGTTAGTCTGGTTTTACTCTGATTCAGTCTTTACGTTTCCTTGTATTGTACCTGTATTTGTGCAGTTTTACTGACTCTTAGAACAAGCTCTCGTACGAGTCTTACCTGGTTGCGGTTAACCCAAAATTGAGCAAAAGGGCTTTATCTAGAAATAAAAGATTGAGAACTTGGTAAATCATAGAGAAGAGATTTATTCAGTTGTGCCATTCACTGACATGCATGAAAATACGTATAAAATCCTGAAGCTGTATTGATGTTGTAAATTCTTGCAGTCACTGCTTAGATTCTCTGATAAGGGAGTGTGGACTCTCGGTGCAAATATATGGAGAACTGGAGAAGACTGCGGGGGTCTCGGAGTTGGAGTTTGCTGTCTGATGTTGTGTGAACCCTGATTACAGTCTAGCGTTTCAGCCCCAGTCTGTCTCTAATTTTATACCTGCTCTCTGTACGCGCTACGGAGGGCTCGTTCTATTAAAAGACATCACGTGAGGTACGCACTGCTTAGCAGTCATCCAAACCGTGCCAGTGGCTCTCTTTTATCTAAATCAACAGCATGTGTGGCTGCTTGCTGCAGATTTCAAGTACACTTGTGCCAATGGTTCGCACAAGGCAAAGGCCTGTTTGTTGAAAAGGAATCTACGGCCGTGGCAATTACGCTGTAGCCGAACTGTTCTAATGGTGAAGTGTCTTTGATTCTGTATAATAGAAACCATGCAACCTTGGAAATATTTATTAAAATTTTTTTTTAAAAGTATTATAACTATTGATTTGTGGATGGGCAGAATGAAAAAAAAAAAAAAAAGCAGAAACGTTATCCAAGTTTCGGGAGAATGCCAACTGCTTTGAAGTCGGGTTGCAATTTCCGCAACTCCTCTGCCATCCTCGGTGGATTTGATTCAGATGCAACAGGGTTAGATCCACCTTACCTGTCTTTAACCGTCAAATGGAAACACTTAATGAAAGTTTGTCACTGAGATACCTTTTGGATATTAGGAGGAATTTTTTTATTGGAAGTGTCGTCAAGCATTGGAATAGGCTGCCCAGGGAGGTGATTGAGCTGCCATCCCTGGAGTGGTTTAAAAGATGAGTAGATATCGTACCTGGGGATGCGGTCTGGTGGCATCTGAGGGCTGGATTAATGGTTGGACTCAGTGACCTTAAAGATCTTTTCCAGCCTAAACTGTTTTATGATTATTTGTGGTTAATGGAAAGAGGAAGATGACTGAGAGAGCGNGGGAGGTGGTTGATTCACCTTCCCTGAAGGTGTTTAAGGCATGGGTGGACAACGTGCTGAGGGACATGGGTTAGTGTTTGATAGGAACGGTTGGACTCGATGATCCAGTGGGTCTCTTCCAACCTGGTGATTCTATGATTCTATGATTCAGAGGGTCATTCTGCTGATCTTTTGTTATCATCTACCTGCCCCTCCAATAATACTTGATTTTGCCATGTCTCATGGAGGAGATGTTGGTTCCTTGCCTGGAGCAGGTTCTTCCCTTTCAGATCGCTGACATGAGCCTTGGTAAATCTGCACCAAACATGTCAATAGGTTTCAAAATGCAAAGTCTGCACCTCTAGTTTACTCAGGTAGATGAGTTAACCTAGAAGCCATGTGTTAGGTGCTTGGATCCTTTGTAATACTTCTGAAACAAAAATAATTATGAATAATTATTGACCTTTGCATGGGAGAGTGAACTGGGTTTAACATGTTTATCCGGGAAATCCCTAAC
Organism: Piaya cayana; assembly: GCA_013389865.1. Taxonomy (NCBI): domain Eukaryota; kingdom Metazoa; phylum Chordata; class Aves; order Cuculiformes; family Coccyzidae; genus Piaya; species Piaya cayana. The sequence goes on from WAAB01018988.1 coordinate 16,828, forward strand.
GTAGAACGTGAAATATAAATTTTGATTTTTTGTCTTCTCTCTTTTGATTGACTTTGGTAGAACACAATTAGATAATTGAAAACATGAGTTGAAAAATTCCTGCGCTAAATGATGCAATCATGTGGGAATTAAAACTCATTTAAATCAGCAACTAAGTCTCCCCACTTGAACAGTACAAACATCCAATCGTTATCTTTATTTAAGAACTTGAAATTAGAACTTGAAGGATTAAGAACTTGACAATGGTTTTGCTCACGGTCACTTTAAAAGTAATTGTATTTTTTCATTTATACAGAAATCCCATAATTTCATTCAAATAGATTATTGAATTGGGGTTTTTTTTCTGTCTTCTGGCTTCTTATATACATAGATTCAGATTTAATTCAAATTAAGTAAATGCTTTCAGTCTCCATTCTGGAAATAAAGTATTTTGTCTTAAAAACAGCAAAAACAAAGGTATTATTATTTCTTGTATGATGTTTTTTTAAATGGAAAATAGTTGCCAAGTTCATCATTAACCACAAGTAATTTCAATAATAAATTAAATCCTGGGATGAAATACTTATTTTTCATAGAAAATACAGTTCAGATCTATCAAAATATTCCAGCGCCCGGGAATTATCATCCTTTAAAATAGAATTTAGAAAATATTTTGAGTGTCATTATGAAAAAAATTGCAGGAAGTATCTAGTGGAGTGTAATCCTGATTTTGCCAGGATTATATATCCTTCCCCAAATAAATGTAATGAAAGCTTCCAGGAGCAAACATTAAAAATAGACTTTCATCTTTTCACAGAGGAATATATGAAAAAAAAAAAGTTCTTTTTTTCAGTGCCTCTACAGAATTAACGTGCAGAACCTCTAAATTTTAGAAGACGCTGTTTTAAAAATGTGGCTTGATTGTTCTCAGTGGTAAAATGGTCTCTCCAGCACCACAGTTTTAATGAGCGTAGAATAAAAAAGCCTGTCTATGAGGCTTACTTTCAATAGTTTTTTAGTAATTATAATTTCTCCAAATAATTTTATAATTGTACTGTGTAGATTTTTTAAATTTTTATGATGTTATTTGAGAGGAATCCTCTATATCGATTAGTTCTACCTGGATCTCTTAGTTTATAGCCTCTACATAGCATTTTCAATTTAATTCCGCAGCGCACGAGATTTTATAGGTCTGGGAGTCTGAAAATCCAATTCATTTAATAGCATTAAATATTTCTTATGTTCTCCCCAAATCCTTATTTCCTAGATATGGTAGATATTCTCCTTTACGCTGCATTGCAGCTTGTATAACGGAGTTAAGCGTTATACCAAATGCAATTTGAATGGAAACCATTTTTTCCTGCGTTTTGTTTCAAAGCGTGCGTGTTATTGCTTATAAATCCACATCATGTGAGTTATTTTATCTTTCAACGGGGTGCACGGTAAAAACCAGCTCTGTGTGTTTCCTAGCGCAGCGTCTCATGTTCGGAGCCCAGGTTTTAAATTATAACGACGGTAAAAATAGTATCGCTGGGTACACTCTAACCTGACGTCCTTTCACGTTATCGTGATACGCTAAGATTATTCCTCGGAACAAATGGAATTTATGCTTACGCTGGCATCTCGTTTTCTTTTCTTTTATATTGAAATGGGTGGGCCTGACGAAAGTTGGGTTAATGGGGTAGCAGGAGATGAAAAACACGGAGGCTTTAATGCTGCTTCTCCAATCCATCCTCCACGTGGCTCCCATCGAAGTGAGAGCTTCATCTGAACTGATGCTTTTGACGAGTTTCCTTTCACTCTGCATCAGGCCCTGAAAGTCTGGAGTATGAGTCTCTGCCTGAGAGAATCATAGAATCACAGAATCACCAGGTTGGAAGAGACCCATCGGATCATCATCATTGGAATATGCTGCCCAGGGAGGGGGTTGATTTGCCTTCCCTGGGGGTGTTTAAGGCACAAGTAGACGAGGTGCTGAGGGACATGGTTTAGTGTTTGATGGGAATGGTTGGACTCGATGATCCAATGGGTCTCTTCCAACCCAGTGATTCTGTGATTCTGTGATTAAAGTATTTTGACCCTGTGTTTGTCTGTTAAGATTCATCTTTTACTACAATAAGAAGCAGAGTGCTCTCTGACATGTGAAGTGTTAACATTTAATTCGCGCATCCCATTACACCTGTAACAAAGCTGAAGATGCATCAGTAATATTATGGCCTCGCCAAGAAACCTGGTAGTTCAACCCCTTCCCATTGAGCAGGTGAACTGGGGAAACGTTCCTCTCCCTGCAGATGCTTCAGGCTCAGCACTCCTGTGCCCTCCTAATGCCTGTGAAGTGTTTAGAGCACAGTTTGTCAAAATTAATTGAATACACAAAATCAAAAAGAGCTGAACAAATGTTAAAAGATTTATGAATGCTGGTGAACGATCAGAGCGCACAAAGCCTGAGAAATCTTCCGTCTCATCTTACATCCGAGCCTCCTTTGATCTTCTTCCTCTCAATCTTCTACATGGCTTTCTTGTGCTCTTATAATTGTTCTGCTAATATCAGAGCAGGATGAAAGAATCAGTCAAAGTCCAGCCAGGAGGTGGCAACTTGCAAAAAAATTGAACATCTGTTATATTTAATTATATAGACAACTGTATTTTTTTTTAAGCCTGTGTAACAATTTCCTTACATGAAGTTAAACAATTTGTATAGTTCAAGAGAATTAAGCCATTCACAGTGTTTTGGTTAAGAACAGTTTGCACCACTGTCTCCTTAGGTATTTATTTTTATGGGTGAATGAAAAGTTGAAGATTAAAAATAAATCCAATTTAAAAAATAAATCACTATCCAGTTCAGGAACATAGCTTGTAAATATAATGTCATTTATAATTTAATTAGTTGAAAAATAGACTGAAAATCACTAATTATTAAAATATTTTGAATGACTCTGCTAATTTTATCATTGGTTCACAAAAATATAAGCCAGAATCTTATTTGCATGGAGCAAACCATTGTATGTAAGAATTAAAAGAACGAGCATCCCTTGCTCTGTATTTTCTTGTACTCAACTTAAGATAGAGTTATTTCATCTTCTTCTAGGGTTTTTTAAGATACAATGGGCTATAGGTATTAATTTTAAAAAAGCATCACTTTAAGAAGAAAAATAATATCACAGGCATGTATGAAAGTGCATGGCTGATCCCAGTAATTCATTTAACACTCGGGAGCTTTGGCTTATTAGCATCGGGCCTAATTCCTTATGGAACGTTTAGATTGATGCTAAGGGAATAGGAGATGATATTTTCAAAGTCAATAGTTTTTCCTCTTCTGCCCAGAGCATTAGGAACTTCTCACAACAAGTTTGTGTGACAGTTTCTGTTCCGCGTCCCTCTTCGTTTCTGTAGAAAATGGTGGCCAAGAAGACAAGAGAAAGTAAACGAACAATCT
>WAAB01018990.1:0-58008 GCA_013389865.1 Piaya cayana
TTTGATGTTAGTCAAATGGATCAGCTTTTATTTTGTTAACGTCACTCCGTTTCCCATAAACAAAAGAACAATTGCAGAACTCCAAATAAAACGAAATCCTAACCATGCAGGATTAGGTTACAATTAGGTTCTTGCTCCTCATCATCCTGTTCTTGTTTCTGCGCTTTGTGCTCTCAGACAAATCCCCTTATGCTTTCAGATCTATCCATTATCTAATCTTAAATGCAAGAAGCTCTCCATGCATAAGTGGACCTGTTATTGTAGTTTTTGTGCTTTTATGTCTGTTCACCAAAGGGTGAGTAGCTACATCCACATTGCTGTTTCTGGATGTCAAGGGCAAGGTCAAGGGATTCCTCCAGGAAGCCAACTACTCACAAGCCAGATATTCATAAACATCATGTTCTTCTAGCCCTTGTGCCTCATCGTAACTGATCCTGATCATAGTAACTGCAGTGCTTGAGGAAATGCCCTATAGATGAGATCCATTCCACTGTGAGTTAGCTCTACTCATCTGGCATATCATATTTGATATAGTTGTATTATCTAACAAGCTACTGCTTACATTATATTTGTTTATATTGAGCATTAGAGAGTAAGAATTCATTCTGTGGGATACAGCAGAGGAAATGTGAGAAAGGAGCATCTGAGGCTCATAGGTACCTTCCAAAATCTTGACAGCCTCAACTTAACTTCTCTGGACTCCAACACCTCTAGTTCCCAACAGGGCAAATGCCAGGCAAGGTGACTGCTTAGGCTGTGCTGGCTACTGCTTTGTATTCCCTTCAAAGACAAACCTATAATTTCCTGCAGGAATTCTCTTATAAACCCATGTTGCCAGTGTTATCTACTAAGGAGACAAGGAACAGATACTAGGATACTGGACAAGTGGGAGCTTTAGCCTGAACTAGTTAAGTCAGTCCTAGGAATACAAGAATTATTAGAAGAAAAAAGCATTTTATCAAACACTCTAAACCCTTTCAGTCCCACAGATATAAGCCATAGAGCCTATTCAGCTCGCAATGATCTGGAAAAATCCACAGGTACTTTTATATATGAGATTCTGGGGTTTGGCACAGCTTTGATTGCTTAAAAATCATGCAAGCATGGGAGAAGACATCAGTAAGACAGGAAATGCAAGAGAAAGATCTTGTATTTGGAGACCTTTAAAATAAACCTCCAAACTAACAATGTCCTGATGCAGCAGAACCCCCTGACTTCGAGACCATAATTCTCTCTCCTTTACTCAGTCAAAGGTCCCATCCAGACTAAAGGGGCTTGTCTTGAGGGAGCTGCTGGGTCCATCTCCTGCAGGACAGTAAAGTTTCACGTGACCATCTTCCCCATCTACCTCTCACCATGAAGATGAGTCAAAGCCAAGCTCTTGCCCTAAAATAACACAGGCCAAAACCAAAGCCAGACTACCTTTCAAATATTTCTTTTGTCCTTTGCTTGCTTTTTATTTGTGTGTTACTCAAATTGCTGCTGAGAAGAAAGTAAGAAAACAACTCTTGGCTCGTTTATGCTCAGTAATTAAAGATGCTGCCCCCCTACTATCTGCACATGTATTCTTCATACTCTGAGTTGTACTATGAGGAAGACTTTTCTTGTTTGCCCTTCTTACCCCAGATCTAGCTAAATATCAGTGACTGAAGTTCTCTTTGCATAGTTTTTTTTTATTTACAATTATGCCCATTGAAGACAAGGGAAAGTTTGAACAATATTGAGTGCAGACTATAATCAGCATGTAAAGTTTGTCGTGTGTCCTGGGATCTTTGGATGAAAGGCTCTCTACACGCCTCATCATTATTAGTTTTTCCTGCATCGTTTGTCAAGATAAATACATGACTGTTGTTAAGCACAATGTACTGGAAACTTCTGACTTGCAAATTAATCTGAAACATAGAACCATATAAAACATTTTATGCATCTAGCGCTGATGATTTAATTTCTGCTCTCGAGAAGAAGTCAAAAAGGAAAGTTAGCAATACATATACACAAGTTAAAAGAACACATGTAATGAATTAAAAANCAAATACATGTTACACTCTGTCCTGGCGTGTTATGCCCTTTTCAAGAGGTCCACATGAGATAACGTGGAAAGGAATCTGAAACGTATTATTCTGAAGGATGGAACCTTATGCTCTGTGAAATAAAGCGTTTGAGCTGCTTGTTGAATTCTTCACTCTGTCTCCCTATGAACAAAATCTGAATAACGTAGGAAAAAAATTTTCTTCCTTCAAGTCCTTCCCCTCTCAATCAAAACGGAGCTTCTGAACCCTTTTGCTACCTTTATTCCTGACCATATAAGGTGGGTAGCTTGGACAGATACAGTCCAGTGCAAACTCATCCTGGTGCCTAATGAGTAAAAAATATCCCCTTGTACATCGCAGTCATTATCAGACACTACAACCAAGTGACTTGTCTCTTCATGGTCTGCATTAGATGAGGGGTATCAGCCCCTGTGCAGAGGTATTTGTTTTTCCATTTGAGGCTGCATATAGATCCTAACTTGAGGCAGAATTGGCAGCCTTCAAGGCAACCCTCAGAGCGACACTGTTTGGAGAGCTGCCTGCTTGTGATGGTTAGCAATTTCTGGTCATGTTATCTGGGGGAAATTCACAGAATAACTGAGTCTTTGCTGAGCTCTGAAAGNGCACTGGCAGAGGCTGCCCAGGAAGGTGGTTGATTCACCTTCCCTGGAGCTGTTTAAGGGACGGGTGGACAAGGTGCTAAGGGTCATGATTTAGTGTTTGATAGGAACGGTTGGACTTGATGATTCTTTGGGTCTCTTCCAACCTGGTTGTTCTATGATTCTAAATACTGTGGACTTGACCTTATGTTTCATTCTTTAATTTCTGCTGTTCCCTCCCTTTCCGTGGTTTAATTTTTCACAAATGTTCTGGTTGCTGAAGTTAGTCTCATGCAGACTCTGCTTCACCTTTTAATTTTTTTTAAATGTGGGCCCTTTAAGCAATGCCCTGGAGGGGCCAGATTTGTCAATATAAATCATTAGAATTTGGAAGTTTGCTCAAATGGTGAAATCTTAAGTGTGTGTGTTTCTTAGAGAAGGATTTTGCCTGCAAAGCTGAGCAAATAAGAGAACATGAAAGACAGAGGAGAGATGCATGTGCTGTTGGTAACTTCCTTCCAAGCAGACTCACAGCAAACCTGCCAAGTCCCATTCCCTCAGACCGTGGCTTGCTAGTTAACCTCATCAAGGTACTCTGGATCCAAGCATCTGTCTCTCCGATTCCCATACTCCCATAACTTCGATGTTATTAGGATGTAGTTCTTGTTATCTAGGTCTCTATAAATCTGTGTAATGGACAGCAAATTTGCAAGGGACTGCTCTGAATTAACTTTAATTATTCAAACCCAAAGTGTCTATTGCAACCTAGCTGTCTAGGCCTCTGCCTAGTCAACAAGGAGAGTCTCCTATGCAAGTTGACTTTTCTTAAAATAGGTTCCTCAAATCAGGAAAGATGATTCTCAAGGTGCAAGTCTGCCTTCAGCAAGCATTGAAGCAACTTGCACTGATGGTTTTAAGCAGATTTCTTATTTTTAAGTGACTAAAATGAAGGGAATGATTTTGCACAGCAGTATCTCCCCATAACTGACCATTCAAACTCCTTCATTTTTGAGATGGAGGGAGAAGCAGATGAGGAGAAGGATGTTTACTCCTCCTTTCTCTATTTTATCATGAACCCCTAATGAGGTAGGGGTAATATGAACCAATGGCTGTGGAGGCATTTGAATATAGTGGTCACTGAAGAGAGAGAAGGAAATTCACTTTTCACAGCCAGCCAGAGACACATCAGCTGGTAGGAAGAGAAACAATTCATATTCCTTAGATAAAAAAAAAAAATCTGTTAAAAACACTTCTGAAAGATATTTATATGAAACTTCTCACTGACAGAATTCTAGTCAAAAGTCTATTCATCTTTTCCTAAGAGAGGTATCTAAGATAGGGCAGATGAATCACCTTCTGGAGGTGCCTGTCTCTGAAGACTTCTATTCAGACATTCTTCTTTGTCTGTGCTGTGGGTGAAGTAAAGCTCTGGCAACTGCTGCTTTTAACCCCAGTAATGAAACTGGCTGGTGACAAACTGGAAAGAAGAGAATGAAAAAGATGCTTTGTTGCAGGTGATATGGAAATGCTAGAAAAAACTTAAAATTAATTAAAAAAAAATAAGCTACCAGCTGGGGAAATATTCAAGAAGAGGTCATAGGTTTTTAGCTTCCTGAAGTGATAAAGCTCACTATTCCGGGGAATCTAACATTAGGAATAGATTTAAATGCTGAAAGAAATGTGTCCTTGAAGAATTCCAGAAAAAAAAGAATTCTAGAAATGGAACATTTCAGATCTGATTCACATTTACAGTAAAACCACTTTTCATCACATTTAGCATGTGAACTAGCCTTGCAGTAGGTGTAATTCAACTCAGTTCTGCTCATTACCAAAATGATGTCAATTAGGTTTTTTGAGACTGGGCTTTCATGTTCCCCAAATAAAAGGCTTGGAACTATGGGTGAGCAGACAGCTACGAAGAGAATATCAAGACCCACAGGAGCTCAAATACATTCAGTAAATTACAGTTGTGTTTTGCTATTACAAGCAAACAAAGCATTTATCAGACTACAATGTCATATATTCTGTTCCACCGAAGCTGTCACCATGTAACAGTTCTACATGCAGAAATGAATGATTGTAGATTCCAAATATTTTCATAATTATATTTAAATCGTATAATATTCAACAATATCCAGGATAACATTTCAGTTCTGTGAATTTGTTGCCTATATTGCCTCAGAGACCATACAGAAATAATGGGCTTTAAGATAAGAAATGAACACTGTTCAGCACTGATTTATTACCTCCTACTTTTAAGTTGGTTTCCAAAAAAATCAATGCTTATGTGATTATGCTGTGTATATGTGTAGGTATTAAATTGGGATTACTGGCCAATTTCCATATTTTTGGGTGGAAAGGAATCTCTATGACAGTGAGGGTGAGAGGAATCACTTGGGGTTGTTTAGCCTGGAGAAGAGGAGGCTGAGGGGAGACCTCATTGCTCTCTACAGCTACCTGAAAGGAGGTTGTGGAGAGGAGGGTGCTGGCCTCTTCTCCCAAGTGACAGGGAACAGGACGAGAGGGAATGGCCTCAAGCTCTGCCAAGGGAAATTTAGGCTGGACATTAGGAAAAAATTCTTCACAGAAAGGGTCATTGGGCACTGGAACAGGCTGCCCAGGAAGGTGGTTGAGTCATCTTCCCTGGAGGTGTTTAACTCACGGGTGTGTGAGGTGCTAAGGGACATGGTTTTGTGTTTGATAGGAATGGTTGGACTCGATGATCTGATGGGTCTTTTCCAACCTGGTTGTTCTATGATTCTATGGTTCTATAACTCTGTACAACTAAAAAGTGCCAGTTTGAACTGAATATGCCAACCTCCCTTCATAGGCAGTGGAAGGAAATGGTCACTGTATATTTTTATTTATGTTATCTACTTTAGACATTTATTGTAGGATGAGACAAATCTTGATGGAGAAATATCTATTTCTCACTATGGGACATATAGAGCACGAGCCCAAATGTGCATGTCTAGATCTTAACTTACTGAAAAATCTATGTGAATAAGAAGATTGTGTCGTTTCTGGGATGAGGGCTGTAATATGGCCATTTTGGAAAAGCTTCAGTCAGGTTCCATAGCTTGTTAGAAACAAAAGAACCCTCAAACTCCACGAGGGGAGGTTCAGGCTGGACATCAGAAAAAAAAAAATCATGGAAAGGGTCATTGGGCACTGGAACAGGCTGCCCAGAGAGGGGGTTGAATCACTGTCCCTAGAGGTGTTTAAGAGCTGGATGGATGGAGTGCTGAAGGGCATGATTTAGTGGTTGATAGGAATCGTTGAACTCATTGGTTCTGTGAGTCTTTTCCAACCTAGTGATTCCGTGATTCTGTGAACCCATGTGGAGGTGATGCACTGACTGAAAAAGTCAATTTACACACACTGTCAGTGGTTGGGCACAGTAGGGTCTGTTGTGGTGAGTTAACCTTGACTGGACACCAGGTGCCCACCGAGCTGCTCTAACTTTCACCTCCGCAGCAGGACCAGGTTTTGGGAGAAAATAAGATGGATAAAACCCTTTGCAGGTCAAGATAAAGCTAGTTTAATAAGCAAAAAGGAAGGCTGTGTGTGGAAACAAAGGAAAATGAAATATTTATTCCCATCAAGAGGCAATGCCCAACCACTTTCCTGGGAAGTAGGGCTTCAGTATGCTTTTGTTGTTCTCGCAGGCAAATATAATAGCAAATACCACACCCTCTCCCATCCTCCCTCCCTTTCTGTTATCTTTTGTTGCTGAAGAGACATTATACAGTATAGGTATATATCCCTCTGGAACAGTTTTCCTAATTATGTCCCCTCTCAGTTTCTTGCCCACCCACAGCCTCCTGGTGAGGAGGGAATGTTGATGTTCTGCAAGAACTGCCAGACACTGGGTGTGTTACAAAGCACAGCACAACAAGGGCTGGTATGTGGAAAATTAGCTCCATCTCAGCCAGATCCAATGCAATGGTCTAAATGTGGCAAAATACATGGAAACTTTCCATGTGTGTATTTCAATGTCTGTTTTCTCTGAAGACTCTTCAGTGCTTAGTGAGAGCTGAGCTCATACTACATCGATTCACTTAGCGGTTATGTTGTGGTTTAAATGCAAGCATCAATGTGGAGACTAGATGGATTTAGATATGAAAACACTCTAATCACAGAGATGTAAAATTTCAGTAATTACGTAACTTTTCATAGTGTGGGAGAGGTGACATGGTCCAGGAGAAATTTTTGAGGGGTTAGAGTTTTAGTTCCAGCCGTGCTATACATCACCCCGGAGCGGGGCTGTAGGTAATCTGAGGTTTCCTCAGTTCCCTGGCTTCTCTGGCAGTTGGAGAAATGATCCCAAGTTCCCACCCCGGCATCACAGGGCCACTTAGAGTCTCTCCAGCTCCTTGGCTCCACTCCAATATACTTTATTTCAATGGAGAATACCTCTCCGATGACTGGCCTGCTCAAATTGCACCTTTGCTTTCTGATTTGCTACCAGCACATGGCTAATTTTGCTGCTGTTAGCATCCACAGCCTGCTTGTTCTGAACATGGTTGCACTTCTTGACTATCAACAGGTTGCCTGCATGACATGACTATCTGTTTCCTTGAGTGCGCCAAATCTATTCGTGATTCTTCCTGTTCTGTGGGACAAAAGCTGGTGATTTATGGTTGGACTTGATGATCCGATGGGTCTCTTCCAACCTGGTGATTCTATGATTCTATATTTCAATCTACTTCTGCTCATCTAAAGGCTGTATAATGTTCGTCTACTCTTATAAAAAAGAGATTTCTCCAAAGTGCTGTCCTAACAGCTCTGCTAACTAGACTTAACTTGTGCTAATTGCTACATGATTTCATACTGAGTTTTTCTCTCCCTAATTTCTCCCACACCTTGCTATTTTGCAGCCCTAATTGCTTCTCATTCTCAGTCCTTGAGTGTCAGACTTCATTACTCTGGTGGTCAGTTATTAGTCTAGGTAGACTAGTGTCAAAAGTAAGATCTAACCATTTCTAGGTAGGAGACTGGAGGGAAGAGAAATTGAGCTTTCCTCTTTATAAACATTTCTTGCACAAATTTATATTAAAAAAAAGGTGTCAATGTACAGAGGTGTCTTGGCAATGTGTTTGGTCTTCAATCATACCTGAGATATTTCTTCTTAAAGACACTTGACTAAACCCCATGACATTCTGACTCAAAAGCTTATATTATATGATAATGCTACGGTTTCATAGAAGCTCAGCCAAACTCCATCTCGCTGTAATCTAACAATGTAGCAGCTCTTAGGAAGATATTAATGGGAGGAGTTGTTTCCATTTAAATTGCCCCCAAATATGACATTTCCCTAAAAGGCTATTTCACATTATTTATTCATTATCTAGTCTACGGAATTAAATGTGTCATAGATTGATAGAATAACAAAATATCAGGGAAGAATCCTTTGCTGTTTCTAAGGCAAAACTTGGTAGCTTTCTGAAAAATATGGTGTTCTGTAGCTGCTTGAAGAAGTTCTTTGGCCTGGGTGAATGACAGATCGGAGAAGGATTTGAGTTCCCTGAACAAGCTTTTTTTTGTAGGCCTATATAGAATCACAGAATCATAGAATGACCAGGTTNACAATCAAATCTAATGGCTTTTGGACTTTACATGATTATACATATGAATCAATGAGGATTTTTTTTCCCTGTTGCAAAATTTTCAGCTTTTTTTTCCTTCTCTGTTTCCCCCTCCTCAGAAGTTACAGAAATAAACAGCAGCTGAATATTAGATAGGTCAATGATTTGGTACAGAGAATTCTGACAGGTGTCCGAGTGGTTTATTTTCTCACACACATAGAGTCATATTTGGTTCGAGATATGTAGTTGAGAAGGAATTTTCTCCTAGATTATTCTGGAAGGGCTTTTTGCTTCTTACTTTCTTCTCCAGCTGTAGGTATATCTGTTTCGCTAACACAGAATCAGTTTTCTTCTTTCATATGGAGCTTTGACACCTTGATCTCTATACTGTCATACCTTTCAGGCTTTTGAGGACTGGAATATTCACTACAATTAAATATTTTTGCTATTGAGATGAAATATGATTTCATCCTATAGACCTGAAACCAGATTATGAGACCAAATGGTCCCCTTCTACTCTGTTTTCTGTGAAAGAATAGATGGCGTATTGGGAGTAGATAAATTTCATCAATACTGAAATTTAGTGAGGAACAATGGCTAATCAGATCTGCGGGAAAGAAATGTGAACGCTTCAAAATCTTGCTGTTAAATAAAACAGGGACCGAATTATAGCAAATGTGGTAGATGAAGAAATTTCTTTTGACTTCAGTGAATTTTGGACCAGCTCCCAGGTCTTAAAACCACATAGTACTGTTATGTTGTGATGATCCTTCAAATAGGTAAAATTATTTCATGATATTATTTTTGCTCCACATTAGGATTTCTGCTAGAAAACGAGTCTGGAAGAGAAAAACAATTAGAAAAAACTACTTACTTGATGTCACCTCAAGGTCTTGTTTATTTCTACTACAATTTGCTCTTTCTGAGTTTGTTATAGGAGTAAAAACATCCAACCGCAATATATTCCCAATAGTGTAGTGGGGGTTTTTTGCATTTTGTGTTCCATTTCATTCCAGATACACTAAATTCTTCAGTCACTGAATTTTTATTTTTTTTTAAATAAAAAAGGATTTTAACTACACATATTCTAAATACTAGTAGAGTAATTTACTAAATGAATAAATTGTCTTTTCTTCCTCATTGAACCTCAAATCTGAATTTATCTGTTTGTGCAGCTCCCTGCTCTTTGTTTCAGTGACCCTCTTTCACCTATCGTACTCACCATAATTATTTGACTTATCTGCCAGTGAGAACTCATCTCCTTTTTCTAAACCGTAATTACTTCATTGAGCATTAAAATGAAAAGGCCACTTTCCTCTTGTTGTTCATCTTTTCTAGATGTCAAGTTATTTACCAAGCCTTTGAATTAGTAATGTTATGATGAGATTTTTGGTAAATGATATGTGAGAGAATTAGGCCCATTATAATCTTGAATTCTCATTTGTCCTGAAACATTTTTTCCCATCTCGGTCTCCCAAGCATTGCAGTAGCAGTTTATTACTGTTTCAAAGCATTCTGCCTATGACATTCTGCTTAATGATAGCAGGAGATGTGACCCAACCAATGGTACATTTTCCTGACAAGCTACTAGAATTTCAAGTGTTTTGATCTCTTTCCTTTTTAGAGGCATGAAACTAAAATAATATGAATGTGGCTGTAAATTCTATCTCTCTTAAAAGGACTTAAATCTTTTGTTCCTTCCGATAATAAATAAAAATGGTGGCTTTGAAGATACTTCTCCAAGAAATGCCTGAAATTTACTCACTTGAATCAGTTTTATAAATTTACTTTTACCTTGTAAAATAAAGGCTTGAAGTTTGGTCTCATCTCTGTTAATGCTGGATGTTCATAGCTGTCAGCCACAAAGCTGCTGAAAAATCAGATTTAGGTGATTTTAGCCACTGTTCTTCTAGCCACTAGATTTATTTCACTTAATTTTAAGCATGTATTAGACATACCTGTCATCTCCCTGACTGCTAAGCAAGAGTAGCTGATGCCTGAACTACGAATCAGATCTCAGGTGAGCCAAATGGTTCTTTGGAAATGTCTCTTTATTGATCTTAAAGGGAGCCTACAGCTAAAAGCATCCCACCTCCCTACATCTGCTGTATGCCTTTGTCTAGATGGGATGAGATTAGGACTAAGTGCACAACATAGCAAAAGTCTTTACCAGAGACAAAGACTTGCTTTCTGTAAAGATTCCCTTTGCCCTTCTTCCCCCAGGTACCTCTTCGTGTCTGACATGACCAATTCACTGACACGGAGGAGCTGAGGGAACAGTTCCTACAACTTTTTCTTCCCAGCTGGTCATCATTTACACTGCTTTCCTGCTTGAGAAGATGCAGATTTGTAACTGAGTAAATCTATTTCTTATTTGCTGTTAAACTGGGGATGTGCACAAGATTCTAGAATTTTTCCTTGGAAAACTTAATGCATTCATATGAAGTCATGTCCAGAGAACCAAAGAAGACAAAGATGTACAAGTTTCATTTTGAAAACATTTCCTCTTGGTTTTCTTTAGCTTATTTTTATAAAATCCAGCTAGAACCAGCTAAATCAAAATTATATGTTTCTCCAGTAATTTCAATTGTTGCCCACAAGAGGGTTTTAATAGAGCTTTTACACATAAGTTGGTCCTGAAAATCTGGATCTTAGAATGCTATAAGAAGCATAAAATATTTTAAGTATTGGGTTTGCACACTGAATTTTGTGAAGTCAAACATGGTAATGTTGTGCTTGAGCATGAGATAATATCTATTCTTGGATTTCTTTGATGACCAAAGAAGTAGTCAAACCCACAAGACTTTACAATCAGGGAGTGGGTGACTACTAGATGCAGCTCTGGAAAAGTAGTACAGTAATTGTAATGATTAACATAAATGCCATTGTTTTCTTTTGAAACCATGGGATGACAGAACACCTTTGAAAGAAACAGAAAGACCAACTTTAAATGATGTTACTCAAAGGTCTTGGTAGTCTAGAAGCAGTTTACGGGATGTTTGGACTATCCTGCAGTATTTCCTGTTTCCATTCCTTATTTCTACAGGGGAATACACAGTCCCTTAAAAATACATAATCTCTTGTGAAAGGGGCCGTTAATTTCTATAACGATGCAATAGTCTCTATTTGTTCTATTTTACAATTAACTGTCTTTAACAATTTCGGTCAACAGTACAGTACTAGTTAGAATAAGCAAAGAGAACGATTTTGAAAGCTCTAAATAAATCTCTAAAAACAAAAGAATATGAACAGTGAGGATGAAACCTATTGAATGGAAAGTCTTTGCCAAACTGCACTGGAACAAGCATTTCCCTAGGATCTGAGTTCTCATGCAGCATCTTATCATAGAAGGTCAATCTAAATTATTACCCCAACAATATGCATTGTATGAATTACAATGCAATTGTTGTCTGATCCTCAGAGGAATTAGCTAAGTTGTTGCCACTATTTAAAATCTTCACAATTTTCTTTCCATCTGTCCCTCTGCTGGTTTGTTTTTTTTTCTCACTGCTGTATCCACTCTGCAACATTCCTTGGAGCAACATTCCTCTGATGTTCCAATGTTCCATCACAGCCACCAGCACACATCAGGATGTGTCGAACCAGCAAAAAAACCATCAGGCAGCACAGATGCTGAATTTTCCTGATAAGCCCGCAACGTTACGCAGTACTGAGACACTTGAAAAGTTGCTTCCATAAATCAGATTTTGTAACTAAAGCATGTGGCTTTGGTTTTGGGGTTTTTATTGAGCTTGATTCTTTACTTAGCAGATAGCTGTGCTCTGCAGTCACCTCTTCCAAGGAAATCAGTGTGATCAGCCAGAATTTTCTTCATTTTTGAAGGTGGATTTTTTTTAGTAAACATATGGAAAGGATGCCTTATTTTATATGAGAACCATGGTGAATCAAACCACAGAATATCTTTTCACTGCAATTTGAACTTAAAATTTCTGTAACTTAATATCCAAGAAAATCTAATCATAATATTTATATCACTTTTACCATCAGGTATACAACAATGGTGCTTTGGAAAAGCGACTGATACAGTAAGCAAATGTTTTATTGCAGATGTCCGCAGTATTTCCAGGCTCATAAAGCAAGATTATGTAATTTTTCCTGATTGAGACAATAGGGGGTTTTAAAAACATCCTTACAATTGCATAAATGAAGGAGAGAATCACATTTCTGCACTGAACAGAATAGGAAGTTCCATGCCGCATATTTCCCTACTCAACCACTTAATAATACACCTCAAATACAGAATTTGAAAATCTAGTCCTAAACTCTTAAGAAAATTATCAGGATATATTGCTTTACTTCAAGGGCTAACTTTTTTTTTGTGTTAACTTAGCATAATTTAATCTTGGAGGCACTGTAGTCAAGTGAAAAGATTTAAACTCTGTATAGTACCGATTTCATACCTTGTAATAAAGTTTAAGAGGAAATAGTAAGCTTTTAAGCCAGAAATAGGAAATTGGCAGGTCTGTGGTATTGACTTGGAATTGGCACTTAAGATTTTTTAATCTACAGCTCACGTCTTGTTTAATTTATACATTAGCACAATGTTTGAGTGCCGTGCCACCACCAAGGGTTGGTAACATTATACCTGTACTCAGAAATGGAAAAAAAGGAACATTCTCACACTTGCAGACTGATTGCTTTCATTAAGTTTAATTAGTTTCCTTAGCACTTGTAAAGAGAACTGTAGCTGGTGTTTAACTGGTTGGGTGGCTCACATCAATAGTGAAAGAGGACTGTAAAACAGAGAAGGTGCGGCAGCTGCTTAAAATGGAAATATTTAATTCTCTTGTGATAATAGCATAAAGCTCATCACGTTATCAAGATTTTGGAAAAAAAACCCCAGAGTATCCTCTTCTGGAATACTTGTGCCATCTGCTTGAGAGGCTCAGTGATGCTTTCAGGCTGTATTCTGAAGAAGGGACTGAAAAGATTAAGTGGTCAGATGTTTGCAGGTGGAATTATGGTACAAAAATGATTTGTACCTTTAGAATACAATCTTTTATGGCATGTAGCCATGCCTTGTTATGTTACATTAATAATGAGATATTCTCTTGAAATACCTGAGTCTGAAACACATCCTATACATATGGAATATGAGTATGATATAACTATGTATATGGATATACATACACAGTCAAAGAGAGAGACACTATTGCAATGGATAATATTCCTCTAAATGTTAAAATCATATAACGGACAAATCAAAAATATTCTTTCTATATTTCTTTAAATAGTTCAAAAGAATGAAGACATCTTTTCCCCTTTTTCTTAATGTCAACAGAGTGAAAACTGTTTTGAGCACTTACTCAGAAGAGCAGGCTTTTCCAGATATTTGAGACGCTCTTTGGATTTCTTGTTGACTGAATCTGGTCTAAGAAACATAATGGGCATAACGACTCAAGAATTTCTAGTCAGTGTACCCTTACCACACCTTCCCTTGAGTGCAAGGGAATACTGGGTGCAAAGTTTCATTTTAAATCACGTTACCTAGACTGGTTCTGAGTCTGTTGAAGACATAAGCTACTATTCCCCTCTAGGTGTGGCCTCAGCTGCAGCTATTAATATTGTTCAAGTCAGACATAACTTAAGCTTGTTACAATCTGGTGTGTTCTGAAATGTTTGAAATTAGCCTGATGATTAGCAGCAAGTCACAGAATCATAGAATCACCAGGTTGGAAGAGAACCACCGGATCATTGAGTCCAACCATTCCCACCAATCTCTAAACCATGCCCCTCAGTGCCTCATACACCCACATCTTAAACACCTCCAGGGAAGGTGAGTCAACCACCTCCCTGGGCAGCCTGTTCCAGTACCTAACGACCCTTTCTGTGAAGACTTTTTTTNCCCAGAACTGCACACAGGATTCAAGGAGCGGTCTCACCAGTGCTGAGTACAGAGGGAGAGTCCTCATAAAAGAAAAGAAGAAAATAGTTTCAACTGGTCTGGAAACATGTTATATCTCCATCCTTGTAAACTGTTCCTCTGTGTCAATATTACAGCATTCTGGTGGAGGTCTCTGTGGAATCTTTCCCTGTTGCTGCCCATGATTCACTTTTTTCATGTGCATGTGGAATGGTGTTGTTCAAGGGCAGTCAATTTGGCATCATTTTAGAAACAAGCATCACAAACACAGAGAAAAGGTATCGGTAATTTTATACCAAATTTAGCTGCTCATTTAGGGAGATAAAAGATGAAATAAGTGCGATATCCATTAAAATCCTTCCCTGTTGTCTCAATCACTTGTGAAAAAATAAAGTACGAGAAAGTCATTGACATTGCTTTTTCCTCTGGGAGAAGCACAGATGTGGAAGAACAATTTTTAACATCTAAGTGGGGCAGCTTATGAACTGTGTCTACATTCCTTCAAAGCCCTCCAAATTATGGAGCACATTTCCATCCAATTCACATAATAACTCAGGCTCTGATTCAACACAGCTTTTAAAAATGCAAGTCATTCCTCATCTGTTTAAAATTATAGTTTTTCTGTGCACTGTATTTCTCTGGGGTCTTATTTAAGATTTTACTTTTCCCATAACTTTTATATATATATTTTTACAAACTACCGGCTTTATTTCAGCACGTTATAACTTTATGTGTGGAAGTTTTGTTTTTAAAAGATGTGATGGCAAAAGGCAACGACAGCAGAAGATTTTTCTCACCTTGCTCTGGTAGCCAGATATTTCCCTGTCTTGGAAGAGCTGCCACTCATTGCAAGATATTAATGTGATCTAATATGGTCTCCAAGATTGTTAAATTTTGCCCTGTTTATTGAGGTAGTGGATAATGTTAGCAAAAAAATGCAATATTTTTTAACGGTGATTTTGAGGGTTGCATGTTTCCTGTAGGAACAGAACACTAAAATGCATCAGAGTGTCAAAAACCTCAATTTTGTGTCTGTTCTTGCGTGTGGTCTTAACTTCAGAGTCTCCGGTGGTCTCCCAGATGCTAAATATGTGCACGTATTTACTTTCTACCTCTGCTGTAGAAATTGTAAGTGATGTAAATTATTATGGAGAAAAATCATAAATCTGAAAAATTCCCAGGCCTTCGATACAATACCCAAACCGAC
The DNA here is from genome assembly GCA_013389865.1 of Piaya cayana. Classification (NCBI taxonomy): domain Eukaryota; kingdom Metazoa; phylum Chordata; class Aves; order Cuculiformes; family Coccyzidae; genus Piaya; species Piaya cayana. The sequence goes on from WAAB01018990.1 coordinate 15,309, forward strand.
CCTCAAATAAGGTTGATCTCAATAAAATATAACTGAAACTGATTCTGTACAAAAAAAATCTCTTCAAATTTTAGAATTAAAAAATGGTAGTCTGCCCCAGGCATTGCCAGCTACATATTGGGCTATCATCACCTTGCTTTAGAGCTTTGCCTTTCCCAGAAGTCTGAAAGCCAAGAACAATGCCAGGGGTACCATCAAAGACATGACTGTGACAGAATCATAGAATAACCAGGTTGGAAGGGACCCACTGGATCATCGAGTCCAACCATTCCTATCAAACACTAAACTATGTCCCTCAGCACCTTTTCCACCCATCCCTTAAACCCCTTCATGGAAGGTGACTCAACCACTAACCTGGGCAGCCTCTGCCAGTGCCCAATGACCCTTTCTGTGAAAATTTTTTTTCTAATGTCCAGCCTAAACCTCCCCAGGCAGAGCTTGAGGCCATTCCTTCTTGTCCTGTCCTCTGTCACTTGGGAGAAGAGCCCAGCTCCCTCCTCTCCACAATGTCTTTTCAGGTAGTTGTAGATATTTATTTCTGTACTAGTGCAGATGATGAGACCGGATTTCAATCTCTTCCACCAGGACAACCAAACTATCAGCACTTCATCCAGTCTTGTAAGAAAACACCAAAAAAATTAGTAGATCACCTCAGTCTACATTTCCTGCAGACAGAGCCAGAGAAGGATGTTTCACAGTGCTGACAATATGAAAATCATCAGAGTCTTCCTGGAATGTGTGTGGAGGCAAAACCCTCTGACTTTCACATAAAGCCAAGAAGTCGGGCAGCCCTGAACTGTTTTTTTGTGGAAATAGAATATTATCCATTTATGAATTCCAGATGGGAAGGGACAGCTGTCGTGTTGATAGAATCATAGAATCATAGAAGCACCAGGTTGGAAAACACCCACTGGTCATCGAGTCCAACCATTCCCATCAATCACTAAACCATGTCCCTCAGCACCTCGTCCACCCGTCCCTTAAACCCCTCCAGGGAAGGTGAATCAACCCCCTCCTTGGGCAGCATCTGCCAGTGACATCATTCTCCTTGGCAGTGGAGAATAGAAAGGGAAAACCAGTCACATATTAAGTATGTCAACAGTGATAACAGCACTGGTCAAAGGAATGTAGGAATGATGGGAAAAATAAAACTATCCACATAGTGACTGAGATAAATAAGTTCAGGGATGTGGTAAAATGAAGGCGTAGCCACCGGACAGTAATTTAGAAGTTAGTCTGCAAAATATTCTCTGTCATAATTTGTGTGCTAGACACAGAAGCAACACATCAGGAATCATGTGGTTACTAGGAGACTTCATGTAATGACCAAAATATTTCTGATATTTGAGATTTAAAAAAAAAGCCTAAAGTCAGACACCTTCTTCTTCTGTAAATTTTGAAAACCTCATCAAAGCTTTCTTAGATAACTTAGTAATTCCTCAGCACCAAGTTAATTTCTTAGTGTTTTTTTTTTCCTTGTTTGTTACGTATATTTTTGATGTTGTTATTGTGAGGATTTTTTGTTTGGTTTTGGAAGCCTGTTGAAGAAGTAAAAACCTCAGGACTGAAGTAAGGGAGAAACTTTCACAAGCACAAAGGGATTATGAATACTTTCCCCCATAATATAACAGAAAGAGATATGAGATTTAGATAAAGATTTTGATACTAACATGGTCTACCACACTAAAAATGAAATGGGATTTTATGTGCCATCCTCATCCAAAGTTAAAACATTCTGAAGATCACGGGCATGGTGGAATGTAGGAAAGATTAATATTTCTTGCAGTTCAATTATGAGAACTTTAACAATGTTCTAATTACCGAGGAAATTCTCTGAACAGCAAAGAACTCTTGGATAACATATCATTTAATAGTGGTATTTTAATGTTGAATTCCCAAAGACAGGACTGGTGGAAGTCATGATTCAAAGGCGAATGCATTTCTGTTGAATAAGAAATCAAAGAAAGATAGGGAGAAGAAAAAGCTTGGATAAGATTGCTTTGCTGAATGAATTTTGACTTTGTCACTAAACTTACTTGAGTGGCAGACCTTTAGAGATAAAACAGTATATGAAGGTACCATCTACAGGAGCTGGGAGGTTGGCACATGTCTCTTGTTGAGCTACAGGCATCAAAAGTGAGGCTGACAGCCCTAGATACTGAATTTTAAGGAATATTTCCTTCCTGCAGGCACAGGCAAATGGTCTCTTATAAATGTTGTATTGCAGGAAGGCACCTCAGAACTTCAGACAAATCCCTCAGTTTCTCTCTTTTCTCCAGTCTCAAATCTTCCTATTAATCTTCAGTTAACTTTCTCCATAGCTCACGTGCTACTGTTTTTTTTAACCTGGAATTGGCTGTGATTTCTTACACTATTGTCACACTATTAGAGAAGCAGTCAGAAAGATGCTGTGACATTTCTGTCTTTCGTCTTCAGTTTATGGCTACTCTAAAGCACAAACATTTAACACATATTTCAAGGACTAAACACTACAGCCATTACATACAAAAACCTGAATAAAGGGCATCTACTTTTAGATACTTTCAAAGATAGATTACTGAGGGATTTATTGGTAAAAAGTATTGTTATCAGCCTACAATATTATTTTAAAGCAGAAGGCAGTACTTGTTTATGCCCATGTTATTCTGTAAAGTCTTCCAGGGCTCTTCTGTCAAACACTTAAGGGACAATTCTCTCACTTGGAGTATTTCCAGGTTGCAGATCATACAGTTTATTACAAAGGCCCTAGTCTTGTCTAGTCATCCCTCCCATCTCAGAAGCTCCATAAAGCTTCTGGTAATACTCCCTCATCAGGTTGTCATTGACCTCTCTGTACTATTCACAACACTGATTCACTGTGCAGTTCTGACCTGAGGTTCTCACCCAATAATGCTTCCTTTTGTTCTCATAAGCCTCCTAACAACACAGCATCAGGTGATAAGATCTCATCTCAGGGCTTATGATGGGTGGTTGCAGGCGCAACTATATTAAACAGCTTTTAAAATGGTGACAAAGTGGTTATGCTATTGGTACTCTTAGTGCCACAGTTTACCTCACCATATAGATGCTGCCTTCTGAAAGTTAATTATGTCAAGTTCTTACCAAGCCATAGGTCAGGAGATATGCTAACAAGCCATAGTAGTGTCATAAGTTACTGGTAACAAGCTGCAGTAATTAGTAGCACAATATGTAATTGTACTGACTGGTAAATCTCTGCTACTGCCACAGGAGACATTAAGGACAATACCAAAACATTCAAGAAAGATCATTACTACAATCAGGAGAGGAATGATTCCTTCCTTCTTTAGGATGATTCATGTCATACCAATATCGTGATCATGTTATCTCCATGTTTCACAGTTCTGATATCTGTCTGATTCCTCAGACAGGCTTCCCCTATATTCTTCCCAGATGTAGTTGATAGGGATGTCATGAAATCACCTACTTCTATGTCTGATGCTGTCCACTGATTGTCGTCTTCTGCTGTGATGCTGTGCTCCTAACTGTGATGTTTCCTCTACTAGCCATGTTTCTTCTACATATGTCCTTAGATGACTCAAGATCATCTGACCCCGCTCATTTGCTGGTTTGATATTGGCATGGAGAGCACTGTTGAGTGTTACCTAACTTACACTTCTCGATTTATTTGCAGGACAATGAGGGATTCGGAGGTTTCTTCTTAAAACTCCTTCCACGACATACTGGCCAAGGACACACACAAACCACTTAGTTGTATCCTGGGCATCTGCTGGTAAGCAGACATGTAAATGCTAAAATTTGCATCCCACTTTTCTGTGTCCCTGCAGGTTCATGCTTTAGATGCTGCTCCTGCTCAAGGACAAGGGATAGGAGAACAGACTTCAGCAGCACTGAATTCAGATTAAAGGTGAAATGGGACTGTTTGCCAGCTAACAGTCAACTCACACCCCTCTTTTTCATGACTCCTTATATCCCAGAGCCAGATCCCACTGCTCCAGCCTGTATTCTCCTTACAATATTGCCAAAAGGTATGGAATTTTCCTTTTGGAATCTGTTTTTTTTTCTATGACATGAAAGTTATGGCAGTTTGATATTTTTATCAAGGACTACATAGTTTCATCCAGGACTATAGTGAAGGGGTAAAAGTATTGACAGAGCTATAGTCCCTTCTAGTACACACCACGTCCCAAAACCAGATGCCTGTTGCTAAGTGTATAAACATTTTTGCATTGCTGAATGTGAAAACTATTTACTGACAGCACCTGCAAGCAAACTATATTGAGTATTGAGGCAGGTTATTCAGGTTATAGGTAAGCTCTGAAATACAAGGTAGACCTAAAAGCACACCAGGGACTGTCTAATGCATGAGGAGACTAATAACCAAGAGAGACTAATAACCAGGAAGGGCAGCTGTTCTTAGAGGATCCAGATCATGTTATTTGTAAATCACTATTAAGAAAATATTTCCGTAAAGCAACTGCTTGTTTCCTGGGGCCATCTGGAATCCCTCAGAACCTGCTGAGATTAAACAAGTCCCTTTTGGACAGGGGCTTGTGTCAGGTTTCTTGGATTACTTGAGAAAGAACACAAACACAGTTCTGTTTTGGCTGTTGAGAGCATACTGGTTAAAGCATTCATATGACGATGAAACTGGGTATCTGCCTTTCCAGGCATCTCTCCTGCTTAGCCATGTGATGTGTCTAGGCAAGTTGGGGAAAAAGCATTAGCTAATGTTCAGGTTGGGCTGGTGCCACAGCCATGGTCACCTGAAAAATTTCAATTACCTTGCCATTATCCTCTGTGATGACATCCTCAAAAGCAGAAGCCATTTTCCCTTTAGTCTCTCTCCTTTCCTCCCATCCTCTGAGACGGTGTTGCCATCCCTCAGGTGATGACTTCTGTAACACTTAAATTCTAAGGCCAGAGTGTTTTACTTGCTCTTCACCTGCATCAGACTGCATTGCTGACTTTCTTATAGACCTTCAGAGTTTTTAAACTTAATTGTGCAGAGTTCTCTAGCCACCCTATAATTTTTCTGGCAGCAATCTCTTCTGTAGGTGTAGATTTTGGGAAATGTTGCAAAATTCCAGTTGCATGTGATTTCTGTGTACAAAGATAAACACACAGGTGTTCTCTGGGGTCCAGGTCTTTGTTAGAGTGGTGCTGCCATGTTACAAATATCAAAGTATAGATGTGAAAGGTCTTTGTTCTGTTTGTCTAACGCAAATTCTGAAGAGGGGCTCCTTGAATGAGGGAAATTTGGATCATACTGCAGGATTGATTCACAGTTCTTTAGATAGCAAGGCTGCTGGGTGACAACCTGGCTGCATGAAGGAGCGCTCTGGAGAGCACAGGGAGGACTGGATGTCTCAGAGATAACGTTCCTTGATTGGAGGGAGTATTCCCTCTTATGCCACATCACCGGGCATTGCAAGGATGAAACAGCATGGGCAACAAAATAAACCAAAGAAATGGACCTTATTTTAACCGATGATTCTCAAAGAAAGGTTTTTCTGGCTGCCATCAAGATTGGCAGTAAGAGTTCCCTTGACAGATACAGACCAGAAAAACTAGGCTGGCTCTGGGTTCGAAGAAGCAACATGTCATAAGATTAAAAATAAAAATTGTTACCAATTGGTGAAAGTGAATTTATGCCCCTGTCTTGACTCTTGATTCTCTTGTTCTTGATTTAAAATTGCTCTCAATGTAGCCTTAAATAATGTTTCATAATGTCCTTGGGCTGGTGCAGATATTGGTTTATTTGGTCCTGACATTGTATCTGACTTGAACTACATCCTTTGCATTTTGCTTCCTTTAGGTCCATAACTCTTCCTGCGACAGAACAAACAGTATGTAGTGAGAGCAAAGGCCTTCTTGTGATTTACATAATATTTTTTCTATAGCAAACATCGTATAGGTTTCGAGGTTCAATTCTTTCAGTATCCAATGACCCTACAAAGCCACCTCTTTCCAATGAGTCTTGCAGAGACCTCCCCACTCTGAATAAAATACATCTATTTGTTAAAGTCTCCCACATAAATCCAGTTTTTTTTAAAAAAATCAACAGGTAACCTGCTGAACACGTATCGTAACTACTGCACCCTATATCTAGGTCTTTAAAATTGAGTCAAATTTTACTCTGCAGACATATATTGACAAAATATTTTTCCCAAAATACGTGATTCCCTGCCAGTGCACAACTTCTTTTAGATTGATTGATATAGCAGGGTATCCCACAAATGAAGATCTGGTGAGATTCATACAAGAAGTTATATACCAATGGGGGGAAAATTGGATGCATACGTTCTTCAATTTTTTTAAAAGACTTAAAGATTTGAAGGAGCTCTTTTTCTGCTCTTGATTTACTGAAGTTAGATTGTGGACAGCAGTGAAAATAAAGTCATAGTTCTCTAAGCATTCTTCATAGTTTGCTTTGGACTCATACCTCACACTAATATAACTTCTGCAGTATCTACATCTCTTTGTGCATAACTTGCTTACTAAAACAATGAATTCTCCTTGAGTACAAGATTTCAGTAGCATTTTCATGGTCAATTGCTTTCAGTATTACTAGAACAAAGATGTCTTAGTGATGCAGGATAGTAGTAGTCACTGAAAAATGCACTGTTTTTCCTTGTCATCATGCTTTTTCTAGCCATTTTGTCTAGAGCTAAAGAGGGAAAAAAGCAGGGAAGTTATGCTCCAGTTCATTGTCTGTTTCTCCTCTTTTTGAGACAGAAGGGGAATAAATAAGGAAGGGGAGTGGTGAAAGGTAGTAGGAAACTAGTGACAGTAAACATTTCTAAGACAGGACCTATAATACTGTAGAAAGTTCACCCTTAGCAGTACAGTGTCCCTCAGAGTTTCTGGATGGACGCAGCTGGGAATAAAGACTGGGAGATGGTGAAGGAAGAATACTTGCTCTTTAACACCTGTCTGAGGAACTACTTTATTTTTGTGGCTAGGGTCTTCCTGGTAACGTGCTCCAAAGTGTTCTGGCTTCTATCAAACCTAGATCAAATCATTTTAGTGAGGCTGTGGGCTCACCGCCCCTCCTGCACCATCCTGCGTCACTTTTGTGATGGATGCTGTATGCTATATGACAGAAACTGAAAAGCTTTTAAAAATGTACATTAGGTAGCGTGGGTCAGGATGAGTTGGCTGGAGCTAAAACGAAAAGATTTCTTGCCAGAGGTGTGTGATACAAAGGGGAGGAGTGCGAAACCTAGGAAGTCTTTTAATAACAAAGAGGGCAGCCACTCCAGACAAGCCATCGATTCTTCATTTGTGTTGCAGTAAATCAAGACTACTTAGACTAATGTATTAAGAGACAGAGACAGAAGTTTATCTACAATCAGAGTGCGGGTTGCTATAAACACAGGATTCTGAGATTCTGTATGCCAGCTTAGATGCACTAGCATCATTATTTGAATATCATCTTAAGAATGGACTAGATTGTCTTACATATAGATGTATGTAAAAATGTCCTGCGTGCAATTAGTTAATTACTTCATTTAAATGCTTTAGCACTTAGCACTAAAAGTCAGTAATTGTTGACCTCCTCTGTATACCAAGGCCATAGTACTTTGAATTCTGTATTTGGATTTTTCTGAGCTAAATTTCCTTTTCTGTAAGATGCGTTTTCTCTGGCTGATACAAGTGAAATCCCAACATCCCTTGCTGAGTACCCTGCTTAGTCACATATGCAACTAAGCAGTTTTTAAGATTGTGTGAGTGCATCTCTCCTAGTTATTAGTTATTGCACATATAGATCACGGTGAAGACAATAATCTTCTTGCTTTTCAAACCTGGATAGTATTACCTTATTATTACCTATTACCTGCACACATGATATGGGCGCCTAAATCCATTGAAATGTGGTGGGTTTAAGAAGCACGACTATTTTTTAGATTCTTTTGGAAATCCAGGCCATAACTGAGTCATAAACTCTGCATAACTGGGAGTCTTGCTCTCAGATGTAACAACCCGATTGTTTTTGTGTGTAGTCATATAAAAGCGGACACATCTTTCAAAGACATTGGGCTCTGATTTGCCGCATACAGAAGTTAATGAAAATCTTGACATATTATTATAAATATTGTTATTATTTGAGCACTTTCAATTCCACATCGCATTGTTCTAAGAATCATATAAACACACACACACAAGACAGATCCCTCCCCAGACAGTTTATAATGTCAGTAGCTTTGCCGGTGCAAATCTGAAAACGCGTTACTTATGTATAAAGTTTACAGATGTAATTTTGTGTATTGAAATGATTAACAATTTCTGCAGAGTTACCGAGAAAATGTTTAAAGCAATATCTAGGCCTCCTTCTGAAAGAAACCTGAACCAAACCGGATTTGTATGCAGAATATTCCTGGGCCTATTGTTATAAATAATGCAAACTTCTTCAATACGAATATACCGCACATAGAAAGCTCATTTTCCTTGTGTGCTGCATAGGCCAGTTATCACAAATGCATAAAATGTAAACATGATGTATTATAATTTGGCTAGGATGAACAGTGAGGATTTTATGTCCTATTAGTTTTTTTAATGCAGTTCTTTTATTGAAGTTGATTTAGCCAGCCTCCCATGATCCTTGTTAGATTGCAATCCTGCAATACTGAAAATATGAGGATGTTTAGTGTAGCAGCACAAGTGTTCATATTTTGTGGATATTGTGCTATGTTTGAGCCGCATATGGAACCAAATGATTAATTACATCACAAAAATTCCGCAGACATCAATGTATTAGGTCGGATTGGCTTGAACCATATTAGTTAGACCTGCAGCTAGATTTCAAAAGACCTCAAAGTTTACAGTAATTTCAGTGCTGGCTACATTTTCGTATTAATTTTTCAATCTCAGCTTTCGGCATTGTCCAGAATACACACCCAACTCCCTGGTTTTGTGCAACAAAACTACTGGAATATGGCTGAATTTTTGCAACATTCTATAAAAATACCTTTATTCTCTGAATCATAAGTCTGCCAGAGGGAGTCAGGAGGGCTGTATGGCTACACCAATGGCACCATTGCACAGTTAGGAGAAGGCAAGGAAATGCTTCATCTAATTTCTACTCGGTTCAGGAGAGATTCCTGCCTTCTCAAGCTTCCCCCTAAGCATGGGACCAGATTGTACTGTCGCAAAAACTTATCATAGAACTATGGAATCATAGAACAACCAGGTTGGAAGAGACCCACAGGATCATCGAGCCCAACCGTTCCTATCAAACACTATACTTGCTTTATAAGCTTGTTTAAACCCTCTACTAACTTTTGGAATGGCTTTCTCATCCCATAAGTGACATAGCAGATGTTGTCCTGTACTTACATCCCTGTTATACCTTCAGGTGAATGGGAGATAGATTTAGAGAGCCAAACCCTATTTCCAGATGATGGCTTTTCCTGAAGTTTTGAAGAGTTGCAGATGCATACTAGAGAGTGTATTTACATCGTGCGAGTGATGTAAGAATAGCACCGATGTAGGAAGCTTTACTTGACGTACATAGAATCATAGAATCACCAGGTTGGAAGAGACCCACTGGATCATCGAGTCCAACCATTCCTATCAAACACTAAACCATGTCCCTCAGCACCTCGTCCACCCATCCCTTAAACACCTCCAGGGAAGGTGACTCAACCCCCTCCCTGGGCAGCCTGTTCCAGTGCCCAGTGACCCTTTCTGTGAAATTTTTTTCCCTAATGTCCAGCCTAAACCTCCCCTGGTGGAGCTTTAGGCCAAAAGGCAAGGGAATATTGGTGTTTTTGATGCCTGGTAAATGTTTTTAGCTTTGTTCTCATTTTTTTATCTGCAAAATGTAAATTGAAGATCTTCTGTATTCCTGAATGGCACTGTAAGGAGAAGAGTTTTGAGATACACACACATTATACTACAGTGGTTGCACAGTTAAAGCAGGAGATCAGAATGAAAATGGGAGGTTCCCTATTCCTGATGCAGAAGGAGGCGATAGCAGGTTTGCACGAGTTAGAAAAGAACTATTGCCTAAAATGAAATAAATCTGCAAAAGCTTCAACAGCTTTCAGACGCTGCTCACTAAATCTGCTGCTAGGATTTTTTTGATTCAATATGGACCATGCAGCTGTTGATTCTTGATGTGAAGACACAGAACTCTCCTGTTTCTCTGTAGCGTCTTCCTACTTTGATGCTTAGGAAAATAAGATCGCTTCATAAGAACAATTTCTTCCGTCTTCCCTCCATTAATAGGATTTTGTCCTCTAACCATTTAATAGATACTTTAATTTATGATATGCAGTCTGGATAGCACCTTCCTGCCCAGGAGAACTGCAAAGATTCACGCATTTTATGATATCGAAAAAAGCTTTTCTGTGTGTTGCTGCTTTCTACACTTCAGTGAACAGGGAAACTGAGGGACAAAATTCAGATATTCTCTCAGATATTGTCACTAATGCTGAATGTCCTACCATATTTACCTTACACCACCAGAGGTCCTATTTAAATCATTGCATATGCTTGGAAAAAAAAAGGATATTCATATAACAAAGCTGATAAGAACATAGCTGTTGGGAAAAAGATACTAAAATAATCACAAGCTGCACATTAATGGATGAGCAGTACATGTACAATTTTTTTTTGTAGCTGCACCTCTATGTACTCAGTAGAAGATTAACTGCTGTTAGCAGAAGAGCAGGATTTAATTGGTCTAATTGTGTAACGCAGAATACCAAATCCTCTGTGTGCACTCTGCTGGAATTGAGACTACAGCTGCCATTAACTTGAACTGGGCCAGAATTTCAACTGTTATTCTTAATACTTTTTTTTTTTTAATGGATATAAATTGGTCACTTCTGACATCAGTTGGCACAGAGGCTCTTTCTTGGTTAAAATGTAAATTTTAGTGAATGGAATAATAATAAAAATGAGACCTTTGTCTCTTGAAATTAAAGTGCTTGTAAAGCTGAAGCTGCCAGCATTGTATATTACAGCCTGAGGAGATAATATACTGAATCATTCATTTCCTTTTCTTATTCTTTTTGCTTTCTTCAAAAGCACGTTCTGTTTCAAGTAATTTCAGTCCAATAATGAATATAACACTGACTGATTCACCATCATACAAGATCTGCTTTGGGATATATTTTATCAGGCTTTGTTTCTGTGCAGTCAGAATACTGAGAAAAATGGGGAAAAAAATAACTTACCATGTGGTGAACTTCTGTCTGTTCTTGATGTTTTTAAATTACCAGGCCTTTGTTTGATGAGAAGCACACCTGTGTATGCCTAGATTACTCTAATTTTGTCTACAATCCCTCAAAACTTCTGAAGAAAGAAGCTTTCTAATACTAAGGCTGCACAAGAAGAAATAGGTGGTTTTTTTTGTTCAAATTATATTTGCTGTGATAGAGATCTGTCATGGCTTAAATCTGTATTTTCGTTAATAAGCCTTGTGATGGAGTAGAAATTCTGCTTGTTAAGTTTTCAGATGGTGTTATGTTTTTAGTATGTTACAGAACAGGCTTGCAAATGGAAATGGTACTGGTAGGCTTGGGTGTAGCTCTGAAAAATGGATCTTGTTGAATAAATGCAAAGTGCTGCACACAGGAAAAAATTGTTGCACAAAACCAGGTGCACACAGACCAGGGGGAAATGCTTCTTGGTAACAGATCTGCATAAAATGAGAAATGACTGAGGGTTTAAGGGTACATTTTGTATTATTTTGTGTGCTGAAAAAGATGGGCAAGCTGAAACGCAGCTTAGAAACAATGTGACATAACTCTTCGGCTTTACTCAAACCTATAAAACTTTAGATGAGAAAAACTACCCGCTTTAAACACTGAAGTTCAAGCAAGAGTTGGGTGAACTGAACACACCACAGGAGGGATCGCAAGCCTGCAGATGTGACCAAGGAAGAAAGAAGGGATAAACATAGTGGGATTTGTCCTAAGATGTGTGGGGAGTGAAAATCTTAGTAATAATATTCAAATACATCAAGAGATACTCAAGAAAGTGGTCTCCCTGTAGAGCCTGGGGAAATATAATGGGGTTAAACTTCAGGAAGGACAATTCAAATTAGAAAGTAAGGTTTCCCAGTAATAAGGAGAAGCCATTAATAGATTACTGTGTGGCATTTCCAGCATGACTGATAGAATGATCTAGAAACGCATCAGTTAAGGATGTCATAGTCCTATTTGATACTGTGTAGGAAAAGGAGAGGGATTACACAATCCACTCAGATCCCTTCTAGTCCCATTAATCTAAGACTTCAGCTTCAGCTATGGACAATAACCTGGTGAGCAATCTAATTTCATTAAATGCAGCTTATAATTTTCTGTTTGCAATACAAAGCTGCTCAGACAGCTATGACACTAAGAATGAGTTTAATGCAAAAACGTGTTGGATTAGATTTTTTTTCCATTGAAGAAATACAGTTTCATATACTGTAAAGCTCTCCATAACGCTAAATTAAGAGTGGTTGCAGATCTCAGATTTGCATGAAACATTAGTACCCCAAACTTTGTGATGCCTTTGAAACTCCATGATAACTGCTGAAAATCCTTATAAGGACAACAAACTTTTAAAAATAACTGTAACTTGATTCTCTAATGGCCCCAGTTCTTGAGAAAAAGATGGGCTTTAGGTTGAGAAGTGAATGTTTTTTTGAGACTTAACAGTCATTTTATTGAAACTGCCAATAAAAGAAAGTAGTTGATACAGAATTATGTGAAATGACATAGTGAAGGGCTTTCAGTGAAATTTTTGCAGACTGAAAATAGTGTATTTTAGTCAGTTGAAGCTGACCATAAATTGAATTTCAGCTCATTTGGCACATAAAAACTACATCTTGACCTTGCAGGGGGAATTAAATCTTAGTCTCTTAAAAGGACTGTTTGCTGAATTATAGAGAAAAGTGTGTAAATTCAGTTAATAAATCTGGGTAACTTTCCCTTAAGAATAGGTTAAAAAAAATAAATCAGTAGTGTACCAAAAGGATTCTATGAATATTAATGTTAACTGAATTGACTATGGACACAAAAATGGTAGAAGACACAAAACGATAACGCAGATTTTTAAGCAAATGCACCATCTGAGTGCAATCATAAAATTCAGAATTAAAACACACAGGGGTTTCCTATAATGTGGAATAAAGCTTGACAGGCTGTGGATTAAAACTTTCCCATGGGTTTAAAAAAGGGTGAATGCTATTGTTTCACGTGTGAGCATTTCTGTTCATTTCAGAGCATGATTGCATTAAAATGTCACATGATTCGTTCTTAGAAAACACTCCCAATTTACATATATAACTGATGAGAAATTGCAGTCATGAGCAGATTTAGAAAGCAGGCTCTGAAAATTCAGCTGACTAGATTTGCCTTGGAGCGTTATTGAGAATAATATGAGAAGCCCATGAAAAGTTACAGCCTTATAAACTACAGTGGACTCTACCTTATTCTATATTTATGAGCTACAATGTCAACACAGCACAGTTATGAAGTTGAAATGGTATAAACACTCTTAAGGCCTGACCCTGACAAAGTTGACTCAATATGGTTCTAGTGGTTTTAATCACGTACTTGTGTACATGCAGGGTTGGATCTTTAGTCCTTATACTACGTTCTTGTTAGTCACTAGGTAAAAGCAAAGATGCGTGCGAAGGGAAGAAATTTAGCAGGTATAGTGTTAGTCCAGAGGTGTGCTGCATTGGAAAGTTTGAGGAAAATTGGTTCAGCTATTTTTGAGTTAGACAAGTGTTTTTCAGCTGTTAAGAAAATTGTTTCAGCTATTTCATGCTTGGGTAACTCAGTCTTGTTTAAAAACATCAGGCCTGGTGTGCGTGTAGTCTCGAAGTAGAAGCGTGTATTCTGCTTTGTAAGGAGGAAATCACCTTTGAAATATTAGACGTAATAATAATAAAACATTCAGGAAGAGGGGAATTATTCCACTTATCTTCCTGCGGAAGAGGATGGTGGCATCATCTGTTCCCTCTAAGCTTTTCCTATCTGAAAATTGCATATGACTTCAGAGGAGTCTACCAATAATTCTTGCGAGTAAACGCGGAACAGTGGTAGATAGTTTTCAAAAGTGGGGCTAAAATTATTTTTTATTGATTGATTAAATATGCTGTGAAAGGTAAATGTTGCTGGACCTGATCTATTTATGAAGCTAAAAGATGCACCTGATACTGTGGTGCATACGGAACTACTTTGTCTTCTGGGCATAAATCCAATTCTTGAAGGCCTCAAACAGGACTCAATTCTTCAATACTGATTGAAGGACCTCTATGCCCTATAGTTCAGTGGGTAAATGAATTCAGATATTCTAGTGGTGGAACTATTTACTGAAATTTTCTTCTGAAAAAGGAAATTAAATAATACATTTATGTGAGAAGGTCAGTTTTGGGCCTCACAGTGTAAAGAAAGGTAAGAAGAGTACAAATATAACTGCTATTTCCCCCTGTTTCTTGCCCAGTCTCTACATATTTAAATAAATAGAATTTCTTGAGCTCAATACTTTTTGTCTGTTTAGAAACTCTTCATGATGTCTTCGCTTGAACCCTTATACATAAAATTAATGAATTTTGGGGAATTTCAGTAGTATCAGCTTCTTTGGGAATAACCATATCTACTTGTTGCCTTTGAACATATTTCCTGCTGGTTTCCTTGGATGATTCCCTGATCTTCAAAATGACAGTTTCTTCTTAAGTGTTTGATAGGAATGGTTGGACTCGATGATCCGGTGGGTCTCTTCCAACCTGGTGATTCTATGATTCTGTGATTCTTGGTATGTAGATATTTGGTTGCAATCTACCCTCCCAGGGTTAATCATGACTTCTTAAACATATAAGAAGAAATAACTATTCTCCAAAATTATATTACGAGTTAAAATTGATAAGTAAGTTATCTTCACAAAACTCTTTATAACTATAGATACGCAAAGTTAATAGTTTGCATTCTGTGCATATGGTGGGTGGTACCGCAGTGCCGTACTCTGCCAAAAGTGACTGGGCAAAGAACAAGTGCTGTAGGAACTGTAGGAGGTGAAACTTTCATCTTTCAGTTTGGTGCACTTAAACTGTCGTTTAGGGCCAGCTGTACAAGTTCCACTCACATTAATAAATCACTTATTTGTGCCATGTATAACTTGAGTGGAAATTTGTGCAAGTGCCTACTGCCTTGCATGTGTTGTTTTCTGTATTGCATTGCCCACACTGTTGTTCTAATATTATTTGTATTCAAGCTCTCCACACTTCTCAGGGGGATATGGAGCAAAGCAAAAGTTTTGGAAACTTTGGGTAGACATCTGTGCCATCATTGGTGTCACTACTTGTCATCTGCCTTGGGCATCTGATTTAATTAACCAGGTGTCTTTGAGTTTTCATTTAATGGAGTGGGATTTGCCCACTTTCCAGAGGGTATGTTGCATAATCATCCACAGTAGAAGGTCTAGAGCATTATGCTAATCATAGAATTATAGAATCATAGAATAACCAGGTTGGAAGAGACCCATCGGATCATCGAGTCCAACCATTCCTATCAAACACTAAACTATGTCCATCAGCACCTTGTCCACCCGTCCCTTAAACACCTCCAGGGAAGGTGACTCAACCACCAACCTGGGCAGCCTGTTCCAGTGCCCANTCATGATTTTAGGAGGCAAGAGTGGCTACCCATACATAAAATAAGTAGTGTGATAGAATGCTGCTATTTAATAAAAATCTTGAGGAGCATGGTAGAAGTATGACACCAGGAGTATGTACCCAGGGTTTCATGGATTAGCAACACGTCTTGAATCCTTACACTTGATTCACGTAACTAACCCTTTTCTTTCTCAGAAGAGATGAATCTTTTCATGTGGGCTGACCACAGAAAGACAAATTTGACTCCCCGGTACAGAGTATAAATGAAGGATGACTTAAGTATACATCTGAACAGGTCATTCTCATTCTGCTGCACAGGAAGGCATTTGCCTTTCTCCATCCACTTCTGAACATCTCAGAGACAAATTGAGCTACTTTACTCATCCTGGAGAATATCCAAATTCTTGATCAGCCTTGTCATTTTAATGTTAAGAATCGTAAAAGAAGATACTAATCAATGAAAGTAAAAAGTATCAAACTGGACTTGGTCGGTATGGTGAGATCTGGGAAAAGAAAAAATAGCAACAAAAGCATTCAGCCTGAGATTAAACAATTTAAACTTTCTTACAGCACTTTAAAATCATCTGTGTGTACACTCTAGTCAGAAACTTATCAAAATGCACTCTCTGTGGGTTTTCTTTAGGGTGGGTTTTTTTATCTCCTCCCCACAGTGTAGTCCATATACAGCCAATTGTGTGGTTATGGACAGCTGAGAAAATTTAGTGCAATTTCAGCTTCAGTGCTCANCGATTAAACAATTTAAACTTTCTAACAGCACTTTAAAATCATCTGCGTGTACACTCTAGTCAGAAAGTTAACAAAATGCTCTCTCTGTGGGTTTTCTTTGCGGAGTTTTTTTTTTTTTTCCTCCTCCCCACAGTGTAGTCCATATACAGCCAATTGTGTGGTTATGGACAGCTGAGAAAATTTAGTGCAATTTCAGCTTCAGTGCTCAAGTTGTTATTCTATAGGCCAAGTACTTTAAAACAGCTTTACCTCTGGTCCCAGGTGTTGCTGAGGCAGCAAAGTCTCTGCGAGCCCCCACAAATCAGCAGGGGAAACTGCTGAAGCAAGAAAAATCTTTAATTGTGCAACCAAAAATACTAACAAAAAAAAAATCAAACAAGCAGCATTTTTCCCAATTAAATGTCTCTGTGTTCCTATCAAGGAACACGTGTGAGTGTGTTTGAGATTTTTCAGTGGTACCTGGCTCCTAGGATGCCTGAAGTCATTGTGGACCCGTGTTGAGGTGAATCATCACCAGTTTATTGTAAATAACATTGTGGGAAATCTGGCACAGAGTGGGAAATCCCATATGAAAGATATTTAAAATGTCAATTAAATACTTAGAATTTTTAAGAATGTTGAAAGGGGCAGTAAGCCAAGACCAGTTTCCGGCACATGGATGTCAAGCTCATAATCTGTCATTATATGTTGTAACCGGCATCAGTGAAGAGGTCTGAAATGAGTAAAAGAACTGAAAGACGGTAGCAACTCAAAGTGTCTGTGCAGGGCAGAGAATGGGAGAAAAGGTGAGACAGAGAATAGAATGTCACAAGTGCTGTCTCTTCATTGCTCCTTTTAGAAAGAATGAGGAAAGTCCAACCTCCGTGACTTTCAATCTGGCAATTTATTTGAACAATGAATTCACTTCTCACATCCCCAAGAAAATTTTACAGGAAAATCTAAGCAATGTTATCTTTTGTTATCATGTCCCACAGTTTTTCCTCCAAATATTTCATACTATTATGATGTAAAGAAATATTACATCTTGACTACCTGAAAGGAGGTGTGGAGAGAAGGGAGCTGGGCTCTTCTCCCAAGTGACATGGGACAGGAGAGGGAATAGCCTCAAGCTCCGCCAGGGGAGGTTCAGGCTCAACATAAAGAAAATATTCTTCACTGAAAGGGTCATTAATTACTAGAACAGGCTGCCCAGGATGGTGGTTGACTCACCTTCCCTGCATGTGTTTAAGGTGAGGGTGGATGAGGTGCTGAGGGCCATGGTTTAGAGGTTGGTGGGAATGGTTGGACTTGATGATCCAGTGGGTCTCTTCCATCCTGATGATTCTATGATTCTACTATTCTATGACTTTTCCTGGGGCAATAGGAATTGAACACAAGTTGGCAGCAGAAATGGGAGAGAATTCAATGTTGGTCAGCACTGCTGGTCCAGTTCCACAAGGTCGCACTTTGGACATTGATATTCATTTTATGACAGCTCGCAGCCGGATATCATGCTGGAGAAGTCACCTGTACCTAAGAATCCAGCTCAGCACTGGAGGCAAGGAATTGGTCTTAAAAAACTTGCCTCTTAACCTCCCTCCTTCCCCTCCACCCTTCAATGATTCCACTCAAGTAGAGTCATGTGAGAAAATGATGTGATGAACTTCACCATACCTGGTTTTCTTGGTATCATTCTTAATTTCTGTATGAGGTAGTAACGTATATCTTTGAAGGCCTTAATGAGGATTCTTCCAGTGAGCGGACCTTCAAGAAGATGTAACCTTGGTGTGGAAATTTTACTCATTAAACCTGTTTCAGACAAAATATGGCAATATAATAAGCAGCAGGGTGAACAAAACTAATTGTAGTAAGGTCATATAGATGAATTAGGGCACTTCTTGATAGCACAGAAACTCTTGAAAGTCTACTAAAAGAAAATTAATTAATAGAGAGTTTAATTTATTAAAAGTATTTTTGAATAAGAATATGATCCTGAAGGTGGTGAAAGTGCTTTTAAAACACTTTGATATATTGACTGGTAGAGTTAATTTGTCGCCTGCCTATTGTTATTTAATGTTGCCGACTGTCTCAGTTAATGTGTTCCCTGAATACGAATAGTGATCATTATGTTATTTTAACTTTAATAAATTGTTCAGACCCCTCAAGCCTCAATAGAAGTATTTTTGTTATGTAAATATAGCAAAAAAGAAAAGACTGTTTAGATGCTACTCAACCTTGACATCACTGTAAGTGGATTTCTGGTAAGCATTTTGAAAGGAATGGATGCTTTTTCAAAAAGGAAGCCAGAAGCACAGATCATCCAGCATCAAACAATGTGGAAGGAGTTAAAGGAACTATTTGGTGAAAGGGTGACACCAAATCTCAGTTGTTGCAAGAGAATTTTGTGGTGAAATCAGCTGATTCACTTTCCATATATAAGAATAAAGGAGGTTTTAATGGGTACAGTGCAGTTGAAATACAGTCAGATAGTAGCAAAAAGGCCATGAATACATTTGGGTTGGAAATCTGAGAACAGTTTTTTACCAGCTGAAGAGTGCATGAAGAGTTTTGAGGGGTTTCAGAGTAGATCTTGCTAGTTTGTTGCCTTGAACAGCAAAAGACTTGATGACCTTGGTTGATCTTTCAATTCCAGTTTGTGTTTGAAAGATTTACATCTGAGGTACTTACATATAGTTCCATGCAAACTGAAAACAGTTTTAAAAAGATTAAGAAAGGGCATGAGATCTACAAGGAGAATAATTTGAACTTTTTTACCAAAATAAAGTGCAGAAGACGAAATTAAACTCCTATAATTTGGGATATCACGTGTCTAGATATCAACATATAACTAGTCTCCTAGTAATAACTGAACAGTCACTAGTGAGACATGGGAATTTCAGGGTCTCATTTATCTAACCTATCTTAGAAGTCCACTTTATGCAAACAGTTATCAGGACCTAGAAATGGCTGTTTTTCTTTGCCGTAAAAGTAACCTTGGATAGCTGTGCGAATTTTCATTTTGTAGAAGTCTAAATTGTTATCAGACAGATCTTATCCAGAATAAATTTGCAAGATTTAGTTCTGTATTCCAGCATTATGATGGATTTTTTCTTATTTGAATTCATTAAACTGTTATTGATAATTATTAAATGAAGANGAGGTACTTACATATAGTTCCATGCAAACTGAAAACAGTTTTAAAAAGATTAAGAAAGGGCATGAGATCTACAAGGAGAATAATTTGAACTTTTTTACCAAAATAAAGTGCAGAAGACGAAATTAAACTCCTATAATTTGGGATATCACGTGTCTAGATATCAACATATAACTAGTCTCCTAGTAATAACTGAACAGTCACTAGTGAGACATGGGAATTTCAGGGTCTCATTTATCTAACCTATCTTAGAAGTCCACTTTATGCAAACAGTTATCAGGACCTAGAAATGGCTGTTTTTCTTTGCCGTAAAAGTAACCTTGGATAGCTGTGCGAATTTTCATTTTGTAGAAGTCTAAATTGTTATCAGACAGATCTTATCCAGAATAAATTTGCAAGATTTAGTTCTGTATTCCAGCATTATGATGGATTTTTTCTTATTTGAATTCATTAAACTGTTATTGATAATTATTAAATGAAGAATTTAATGTGACTGAAGAAATAATGGCATTTAAAAGGGGTGTTACATTTAGTCACACTAAAGCTATGACTTAGGTATCTTATCAGGACAGTGTCTTCCCTTTTCAGATGCTTTACCTCATTGCAAGAGAAAAAAACTCCTTTTGGTTATATTTTTTAGAAAAAGACGCATATCAACAGCGCAGCGAATGCTTCTTTAAAGTTCATCGGAAAATTCTATTGCAGAGCGGTAAATACCTTGCAACATTAAACAAAACACTTAAAGTTTTCCTATCAAAGGTTCATCTTTGCAAGCTAGGCTGATGATTGAACAGGTGCTGATGCGATAATGGATCAGGTGGGTCAACAAAACGAAGATTTACATGAAAAGCAAAAATATGAAGGATTGGAGGTCAAAATTACTTCTTATGTGAGTCTGGTAGAAAAATCACTTGAGCAATGATCATTCATCTATCAAGCATTTAGGAGCCACTCAGCTCAATGGAAAAATCTAAACTGATTGTATGTCAGGTGGAAAGGGTATAAAGGAAGACAGAACAGAAATATCTGGGTATTTCAAAATTCTGAATAGAAACCTTACTAAAAAAAATAATAAAGACTTAAAAAAAACTCCTTCAGCTGCCAAGAAATTCTTTCAGTGTGCTGAGGTCTTTAGTACGTTGCAAGGACACACAAAATAGCTGCTTAAATTCTTAATTTAGGAAGAGATTCGGTATAAAGATAGAAATTTCTTAATCCATGTGAAACTAAAAGACAAGTTCTCCTGGTTCCAGATGGTAGACATTATTATAAATCATTCCTTATTTGTCTTGGTATCTGTATTGATTACATTTTCTATTCTATACGTGCTCAATACACTGTACACTGCTGTAAGAAGCAGAAATCACACTTTGTGGTTCCCTTAGTATTTGCTGACATTCTGCTATTACAGCATAATCCTGTAAGATTTTTGCATTCCTCAGGGGATCAATTGAATTGTCCTGGTTCTCAGGAAGTACTGGAAATGGATTATTTAGATTTCAGAACTATATTCCTAGGGGGAGCACTGAAGTTGTCGGCTTCTCAAAGGCTTTTCCGGCAGATCGAAGGGGACCAGTATGGAAAAAAAGCCCTCAAGCTTCGGGAACTGCTGCTTGAAATAACAGCAGTAGCAGCTTATGGGACTGGCTTCCTATGATACAGCCTTATGAGGAACGGCTGAGAGAGCTGGGGGTGTTTAGACTGGAGAAGAGGAGGCTGAGGGGAGACCTCATTGTTCTCTATAACTACCTAAAAAGAAGTTGTGGAGAGGAGGGTTCTGGCTTCTTCTCCCAGGGGACAGGACAAGAGGGAATGGCCTCAAGCTCCACCAGGGGAGGTTCAGGCTGAACACTAGGAAAAATTTGTTCATGGAAAGGGTCATTGGGCACTGGCAGAGGCTGCCCAGGTTGGTGGTTGATTCACCTTCCCTGGAGGTGTTTAAGGGACGGGTGGATGAAGTGCCGAGGGACATGGTTTAGTGATTGATAGGAATGCTTGGACTTGATGATTCGGTGGGTTTCTTCCAACCTGATTATTCTATGATTTTATGATTCTATGATTGTGGAAAGACTCTTGACATCCAGACCAATATGGTAGAGCAGATCAGCTGAAAGTGCTTCTTGCTGTCTTCTGAATTCCATACGTAGTAGTTTCTCTCTGTAGAACACTAGTGCAGCACAGTGAAAGAAGTAGCAGGGAGAAATGCTACGTCAGTCTAGACAGGCTTTTATACTGGTGAAGACAGAGAAGTATTTATATTTTGATATGGCATTTTGTTTAATTTAGGTAGTCATCTTCAGACTCACCAGCACGGTTATCGTATTGTGGAGTCCCGGTGGGTATAGCAATAATTTTCATTTTCACCTGGATGATTTTCCCATCACCATTGCTCATATTCCACATTTCTGTTCTGAATCATGACTTCTATCTGTCCCTCCAACTCCACGGTACATTTTCCCTGTTCTTACACAGTTCATAACAGTCTTGTCTACAGTCTGCTTCTTGTTCTATGGGCACAAGAACAGATTTCACATCCTCCTTCTTCTCTCACTTCTCACCCCAATGACCTCTACCTGCTGGCCTCTTCCTTCTGCCTCACTCACCTATCTCCCTCACCTTCTTCAGGAATATTTCCTCCTCTGCAGCTAAAATCACAGCCTGTGACAACTTTCTTTGTTTCTTCTCCCTAATCCTTGGACCTCATAGAGACCTGGAACCTTCCAAACAGAATGGTTCTAAAATGGCTCATTTGGAGTTGATTTTCCTTCTCTCAGGGTTGCTGTCCCGATAAACCGTGAAGGAGTTTGGGATTTGCAAGTGCTTAGAGCTAGAAGTGATCTTTTCTCATGGTAAGCTCTGTACTTTGCTGTGTAGGGTACCAATACAAATGATCACTTTACAAATTGATTGATTTTATGAGTCATTCAATTAGCATGAAAAATATGAATGGAGAAAAGTTAGAAGGGAGCACAGTAAGACTGTCACTGACGATGGTGTGGTCTCATATTTGTAATTCTGGAATTCGCATTTAGCACGACTGTTTGAAGTGATGTTGAATAGCTGCTCAATAGGTTAGAATCAATTCATAATAAATTCATTAAAATTATTTGTAAGGATCAAAGAACTGGTGAGTATATATACCTCCAGTACTGATAAAGAAAAACTACTTCTTCTTCCTTATACTTCAGAAATATTGAAAGAAACCATGCAAATCTCTAAACTGCGTCAGGCAAGTACGTTCTCTTTCTGGTTTTACAGCACTTTGCCAGGTGATATCCTGGTGTGTGACAGCAACACTCACAATGAGTGTTAACAATAATTAGCTGCTATTTTTATCGACAACGAGCTCTCTTTTTGCGATCTGTTTTTAATGACGAATTAAAATTGTAATGCTTGATACTGTTGCCAACTCTGTGGAAAAAAAATATTTAAATTTATATTAAGAAATCAGTCGATTAATTTTTTTTTTTTTTTTTGAAAAATGCTGTCAAATACGTTCCAGGCATGGACCCTTTGAAAGACAAGTGGCTTCTTAAGAGGAAATTCTGTTGCTAGGAGACCATAACCATAAAGTTTCGGGATAAAGTATTTTTTTTTATTTTAAATAAGAAATGTTGATTAATGAACATGCTTAGCAGGCAAAGAACAAAGCTGTCACAGCTATCTCTATTATATCAAAGATCAGTTGAAGCATTCAATGGATATTTTAAGAAGGAAGTATAAAGAGGAGGTCTTCAAAGGAAGTCTAGCCAAAGTTAGAGAACCAAGGAGTCCAGAGCATGCTGGTATAACAAAAGTGCCCAAATATCCGTAGGGGATATTAAAACTCACATTTGAAGTTTTAAACTTCCCTATCTCTCTTAGCAATGAGGATCAGACTTACCTAGGGAAAGACAATGTCTCCCACCTGTATTTTCCAAACAGAAAGGTTGGAATGAAATTTTATCTTGTGATTTCTTCTGGTCCTGACCATCTGGAATTCTGCAGATTTCTGAAACTTTTGGTGCCGCTCACCAGTGAAGGGTACACAAATTGAGCTAGAGGGTCTCTTTGATCCTGTGTCGAAATTCCTAAAATCGACAGCAGTAACTGCCTATGTGCAAACTTCGAAATATTTAGAAATACACATAAATAATTCCAGTATCATAAAGTATTAGCTGATGGTAACTGAGAGTCCAGTATTGATTATCTTAGTTTCACTGAGCACCTTAACCAATAAAAGGTTACTGAAGTCTAAGAAGGTTTCTTTCAGAGTAACATAAGAAGTACAGGCATTTAAATCTGGCCCCACTGACTCAATATTTATCTAGTTGTTTAATCCCGCAGGTCTTGATCCAGTTTAGGACTGCTGAAAATTGACTCAAAAGCAGACTAATTAATAAGTTCATAATAGTATCAAAGAGCAAGAAATCTTTAAAATGGTTATTTCTGCAAGGAAATCAAATTGCTTTCTGAGAACTAACAACATGAAACAAAATGCAGACCTCTTCAAAGGGAGTTACATCAGTTTCTGCTGTAAAACTTTGTGACTTTGTTGTTGGAACTAGATGATCTTTAAGGTACCTTCCAACTCTAACAATTCTATGATTCTATGACTGTGTTTTCTGTAGATACCTACACAGGGAATCTTTCAAAAAAGTTAGTCTCAGCACATAAGCTTTGGTTTCTTGAACTACCAAAATATCCTGGCTATGTAGAGGATATTCCAGAACATAGGCAGAGAAGGTTAGGTATGATTAGGAATGTTGTATATATTGTCACCTAAGCAAAGTGCAAGATCAGACATCCTACAAAGATATCTGAAAGAAAATGTTGCACCAATCATATATTCCCAATAGTTTTTATTGATGAGGTTTTCTTAAGAGACGTCTTCCTAGCACTTCACATCCCTTATCCTCTGTCATCCGAGTCATTCAGGGTGCAAACTTACAAATGAAGAAATGAAAGACGATGATGGGAGCTGAGCACCTCTCTGACACAGGCTGAGATGTGCCTGCTGAGAGGAACAAGGCTTGGAAATGTTTGCTAAAAGCTGAAGGCTGATGCCCTGTTAGCTGCAGACCTGTGCCACATTGCTTATTTGCAATAGATGGGAAAGACTACACCTTCCCTGGAGGTGTTTAAGGCACGGGTAGACAAGGTCCTGAGGGACATGGTTTAGTGTTTGATAGGAATGGTTGGACTCGATGATCCGATGGGTCTCTTCCAACCTGGTGAATCTATGATTCTATGATTCTATGAGAAAATATGTTACAATTCTCCTCAAACTTTGAGGGGGACACCGGAGCCATGCTGTGTGTTACTGTCACCCAGTAACTCAGAAGGCTCAGAGGGGAATATGTGTACATTTCTGCTAAAGTATCATATACGTGTTATTTGGAAGACTCGCATTTGAATATACATAATATCAAGGCAACATGAAAGTGTGTTGTGGATTGCAGATTTACCATTTGATAGTGTTTGTTTAATGTACGGATACTGTTTAATGTATTTAAGACTGGTTATAAGGTTCTTAGGATGCCTTAATATTTGTTTTACTGAAGGTAATACCTTCTTTGCTCAGAATTATTAACAAGCCCTTATCAGAAATTTGCATGCATTAATCCATTATAATGCTTTGAAAATTCCTGAATATATAAATGTGGGGCTTGAGCTACTACAAAGAGTTAATCTCAAATGCCAGACTACAGAGGGTAGAACAGAATTTATGCATTACCGAGTACATAATGCCTACATTCTGTTGTATTTCTCTCAAAATGTTGGGGCTTTTGTTTCTGGAAACCAGCGAGAGAATTACGTTGTTCACCAAGCAAAAACAAAAAAGGAGATGCAGGATTTTATCTTTGCTCTGTTAAAAAAAAATAAAAATGGTGCAAGAATTGTAATTGTTACTCTGTCAGAGAGGCCTTGGCACTTTACAGAATGGGATCGTGTTGATCCGCAGTAGATTTTTCAGGAGAGACAACTAGACATCCAAACCCTTATTAGCCCTTCGTAATAGAATCTTAACAACTTCAAGTGGTTGTTTCCCACAAGGTGAAAACCACCCTAACGAGTTGGGAATGAGAGCTAAATCAGATTGCTGGCTGATAAGGATCCTTCCCAAGGCTAATAACAAAGGTTTACCACAGACAAGCAGCAGATTAAGCGTTTTAAGCCTCTATTGGCTAGTTTCAAGGAATCTGGCGAGGTAATTCTGCAATCTGTGGCTGTTTGGGTAGCTATCAAAAATAGTGACGAAGAAAGCACAGAGACTTGTAAAGTATCTGAGCTATTTTCTTCCCCTTTGAAAATAAGTGAGGTTTGGTCTTTGTACAAAGAATTAATCAGGATGGAGAAGAAATCTGCTGATTGAAAGTGGTAGAGAAACACACGGGGAACTTGAGAAAGGGAGGACAGATAGCCTGAGAACATTTCTTTGCTGAAGTAGGAATGGGGAGAGCTGTTCCCTTCATCAGTGCCTGGCTATACCTTGTGTTTAGCTCCTGTTTGGGGGGTAAATGACTCCCTACAGAAAATATTCTGTGCCGAGTGTTTGAAAGCTAATCATTCACTTCATAGCTGCATGTTAGCTGCCACACAGTGGCTGCATTGCTCTGGGCTCTGTCAGGTAGCTGTTTGTGTAGTAAAGCAAAGTGTGCACTATAAAAACATGTTTTTCACAAAATATTTGAAGGAAATAGATTTTTCAGCGGACTTAAATGCTATATCCTCATTTTAGCTTCATTACCTAAGAGGCATTTTGTATGACTTGTATCTTCTAAGTGATAACACTTTTCAAACCCAGTTACAATGAGTAGAAATAATCTACAATGAAGGTGATGTAAAAATGATTGATTTTGACTGGCTTCTCTTTTAAAAGAGCCAAGTATTTTGATAGCCAATGAAAGAGGAAAAAAAGGCAGTTATTGCCCCTGTACTTTTCTGCATGACCTCTGTCTGAAGACCATCACCTTCATTCTAATAGTCTGATTTGTGTTTCGAATAAATTATTCAATATTTTCAAGCAGAGAAAGCTCTCTGTCTCTTTTGGAGTGTGACTTCTTTTTTTTTCCACCCAAGTGAGTCGCAACTAAATGCTTCGCTGTGCTCCGAACCAACTTTGCAATTTACTTCTGAATGTCTAATGCTCTCACCGCACATGACGGCGTTCAGTGTCAACAGAGGTGGTCCTGCAACTCGCATAGCCCTCTGCTTCCTTTTTTTTCGAGTCAGCGACAGATAAAAAGCAGGAGAGTAGAAAGTTATTCAGAGGTGAGAGAAGGGCAGTGTAGATTAAGAAATAAAATGCTCACAAAGCAAATCCTACAGCCCCAGTTAATTGAATAGTTAAAATATCTCGGCTTCCATTTGTAAGTCCCCAAATATAGCCTTTTGTGACGGTTTTAATTTTTGCTTCCGTGGACTTGTGCTAAGCTTGCAAGTCTGGCAAGCCGCTAGAAAGCTCTGAAAATACGTGAGTTCTGTTCACCCTGTGGATTTTTCCACGATACCCTCAACTTGCAGTTGTATTCTGCATATAAACTTTAAGTGCAATGAGACTGAAATTGGTGTCTTGGACCTTTCAGGTTTTCCTGTGTGGAGGAACACAATAAAGAAGATACCTGTCTGTGCTAGTACCTGATTTGTCTCCTGTCTGTCGCTTGTAAAGTAGCAATGGTGGAATAGCGCTTTTCTCTTGAGAAATTCTCTGGGCTCCTTCCCTGTGGGAAATAGCACAGTATTGTGATGCAGATTTCTTGCCAAATCTCACAAATCCCTCACTGTGGGGATTTCTCTTTTCAGCTGTCTATCCTCCTGTGCGCAGAGCACTCACATTCAATACAAGAAGGCTTATCACTTCCTTTTTAGAACTATAAGAACCAACATCACAGCCTGCAAAACCCCACCTGGTGAGCAAGATCTCATTTATTCAATTTTTGAATCTCGCTGAGGACTGCTCTAGAGAGGAAGAGCCTCTGATAAGTTATTTGCAGTTTCCTTTAAAATATGCCTGCCTCGACCGACTTTCAAGAGACTCCTGCTTCTGTGCACTGGCAGATAGACTGTAATTATATTTGTTGCTAAATGGCTAAGTGTGATGTCCGTTACTTAGCTAGTACCACTTGTCTAACTGGCTATGAGCATGACTGCAAGTGTAAATTATGTCAGTGCCTTTCAGACATAAAGAAGGGGAAAACCAGCATAGCTGCTAGACTCATGGGCTGTCCGTGAACTGAAAGACACATTTGCACTGATTGTTCAAATTAACACCTGACCAGCCCACATGAAAGTTGACACCAACTGGATGAAGTTCCCTGTCTGAAACGTATGCTTTGTACTGGTTTTCACCCCAGCTGTGATGCCAGGAGGGTTCTTTTTTGCACAGATCTGAGTGTTCAGAGGTGTTCCTGAATGCACATTTTAGGTAGAGGCAAAAGGTAATGGAGTTGTACATTGGGTTTGCACTACAGGGAGCCCTGAATCATTCTGCAGACCTAAGTAGGCTCAAACATAGATTCATCGAATCACCAGGTTGGAAGAGACCCACCGGATCATCGCGTCCAACCATTCCCACCAATCTCTAAACCATGTCCCTCAGTAAAACACGTCCAGTATGTATCTCATCGTATGCTGATGTATTCTTATGGAGGATATTCCACCTACAGCAGATCAGTATTGAAAGCTTTGACAATATAGGGTCATTTTATTTTTTCTTACTAGTATTTGCTTGTTTACTTTTCTGCAGAATTACAAGAATAAGCTTGCATAGTCATGAAAACAAAACTGCAAGGGTTTGTGTGTTGTGAGGCATTGCAAGAATATGATAGTGAACAATGCAAGCACTTAGGTTAAATCCAGCTAGGAATTTGTTAGGATAAGCCCTATTTTTGATTAAGAGAAAAAGCACACGCACAAATGCTGAACTGAACACAAAATGGCTGAATGTTAGAAAACTCAGGAAACTTTAGTAATAGCCAATAGCAAGATGTAATTCCTAGTGTAAGTATCCCAGTTGCAGTCTGACCTAGATGCTAAAGATAGACACAAGAATGTCGATGACTTCTTTGCAGACCCCAAATAACCAAGATTTAGACCTTATAATTCACCAGGTGAGCAACAGTGATATGAAGGTCCCATGGAATGACAGAGCCCTGATTCAGCAGAGATGTGGGATATTTCCTGATAAATTACTGTCATTTGCTAGTATCTGTGCAACATCTAGGTAGAGGCTGCTATAGGGCTGCTTCAACTCCACTTGGTATGTGCTGCAGTTTAAAAAGAAAAGTGATCTGCCAGCAGTAATAACTCTGTCATAAATCTGGCAGTCCTAGGCCTTCTTTTATATCTTCTGGCTCCTTAATTTTACCAAATCATTATTTTTAACACCTAGAAGAATACTAATATAGGAAGTTATTATAGGTGGGTCTCTATTTAAATAGACACAGATAATTTGAGAGCACTGTTTAAATTCCGACTGGGGCTGGAATCCATTTTCTAGGCATATCAGGCATTGAAGCAAGGTTCCTTATTTCAGAAACTGCTTTTTTTTTTTTTTTNTTTTTTTTTTTTTTTTGTTCTACTTCATTTCCCCACCCCATTATAATCAGGCATTTTAAGGTTTGTTTGCTTGTTGGTTGGCTTTCCAATTTGGAAATGTTTTCCATGTTGAAAGCACTTCCAGAGAAGTCACAACTGAATTTTGGATGCGAGAACTGAGAGGGGAATGCTGATGTACACATTATTTTAATTATAATATCTTCATTCTAGCGTTATGGTCTAGCTCCATTTTTTCATTGAATATTGTTAGAAAACTCCCTTTGACAGTTTATACTCTCTGTTGCGGTCAAGCCTTTTCTAACAGTGCTGGGAAGACGACTGTTGAGCTACTTGACCTTCCTGGAAATGGTCTGGTAGAAGAATATTATAATCTTTCAGCCTCCAACAGGGATAAGCTAGTATCCAGGCAGTGCTTTACACTGTAATATTTATGAATGATCTGTGACTAAAATTGGACTAGGAGAGAAGCTCACATATTTTCAGTCCCAAACATGTACTGAGCTGAGATGAATATGTAGTAATAAATTTTTTTTTCAAAACAAAGGGAATCTTTTGTGTTAGTGTCTCTAGAAGCAGAGGATAACTGGCACTGGAATCATAGAATCAGAGAATCATAGAATCACCAGGTTGGAAGAGACCCATCGGATCATCAAGTCCAACCATTCCTATCAAAGAAGAGACTGGTAGAGGCGGGAGTAAGGTACTGAGGCAGGTTACTATTATTTACCCATGCCAGTATAGAATTCAAGCATTCAGCTCCAAATGCAACCTGACAGCCCATTGCCTGTGTTTACCAAACATTTTTGTACCTATTTCTTCATTTACAGGTGCTTCTAACACCCAGAATTCCCTTATTTTATTTTTTTAATGTGTCTTTGTATACGTGTGTTGGGAGCTTAAGTATATTCATGCAATGTAACTCCGTGATAGAGTGAATATTATTTTTGAGGGAATAAAGAGCTACTTCCACTTAAAAATATCTTCATTTATTCTTAAATCCTGCTTAGTTGTAATGCTTTTATAGTGTGCCAACTGGTTCCCCTCTGCTGAAATGTTAATAATGAATTTATTCCACGAAAAATAAGAACTTTAGACTAAGAAAATTATGATGAATTTGAATATGTACAGGACCCCATCATGAATAAAGCAGTCTTGTGAATAAGATTTTCTCCATGAATGACATGCTGGAATATTTGGCTTTAATTTTGCTTGAGTTAAAATATAATTAAGGCAGTGCATGACGTTATGATCTCTCTCTCTCTCTTTCATGAACTTCAGCTTTGACAGAATTATTATTTCTGGTTTTAAATAAACATATTTGTAGGTAGATATGTGGACAGTCTCCTCGAAGCTTTCTGAAGTCTGGAAGGCTTCCATGGATTGAAGTGAGTTCTGAAGGAGCGCAGTTGCCATAATTCTGCAAAACAAAGAAGTTCTTGAAGACTGCCATAAGTCCTCTGAGGTTAGTGTCCACAGTTCAGTTTAAACAATTTGATTTAGACAGCCAAAACGTTGCTTAGAAGGTGACCTGAGCTTTTCACGCCTATTTTCTCTCTTACGTTTCTAACCTTAGTAAATCAGGAAGCGCAGTGATAGAATGAGGGATAAGGGATTAAGCTGAAAGAGGGTAGATTTAGATTATATCTAGGAAGAAATGTATTCCTGTGAGGGTGGGGCATTCCTGGCCCAGGTGGACCAGAGAGACAATAGCTGCCTCATCCCTGAAGGTGTTCAAGGACAGATTGGATGGTGCTTTGAGCAACCTGACCTAGTGGAAGGTGTCTCTGCCCATGACAAGGGTTTGGGACAAGATGATCTTTAGGGTTTCTTCTAACTCACACCATTCTATAATTCTATGACTTAGTTTCATATATGTTTCAAACAATATATTGATAATAGTTAGACTTTTTATTCCCAGTAATTTACCTGGAAGACAATTTCAGATTCTCCCTTGTTTTGTATCTTACTCCATTAAAAGCCAGTTAATGACTATTAAGTACCGTGTAAATGCTCTCCTTGAGTTTAAAGATCTCTTTTCTCTGTACCCTGGCTTATGTATATGCACCAATCACATCCTTTTGGGTTGCAAGGTGAACTCCTGTCTGACAGAGCTCTCCGTTCCTTTTATCATCCCCCTGATCCTTCCATATGCCTATTCCAATTTAATATCTTCCTTGAAAATAAATGACCAGAGCTGTACAGGCTATTATAAATTAAGTCTCATCAGAGTTTCGTGTATTGGAGTTAATGCTTTTCAATCTCAGTTGGAAACACCTTGACTGATGTATTTCAGGACGGCATTTGTGTTTTTCCGTGCTTGTCATCCCATGCTACCTTATAGTTATACTGTGATTGGCTTGTACACCTGTGTCTCTCTCTTCTCAGTTACTTCTGTCTGATGTGTTCCTAGTAAACAGCAGAAATTCTTGTTCACAGTCCCCAGTGACCTTCCTCTTTTTATTACAAATTTAATTCGATTTAGTTATGCTTACTCCCATCCTCAGGGCCACGCAGTTCTTTTTGTCAAATACCCTAAACCTCTTCAGTATTGACAATGCCTCCTAGCTTTTAGTCTTAAGAATACTTTTTTTAAAAACCAAGGTTATTTATACAAAAAAAAAGTAATAAGATTGGTCCAAGGCCAACCATTTGTTAACTCTCATCAGACTAGATTTATCCTTTTCGGTATTTCTCTACTAGCCAATTCTTTATTCACTTCACAGTTGCAGTATTAATTTATATTTTTCTAACCAGCATTAAATGCTTCTTCATATGACATTGTATTTATTGCATTTGTCATATTTACATATGATAGTATTTTACTGAATTCCAAATAGATGAAAACTAATGCCCTTCCTTTGTTTAGGTGACCTAGACAAAGCAGCATATGTTGACCTAGGCTGGCTGGATATTTGTTAAAGATAACTTGCATGTTTTTTTACAACTTTAATTATACTGGCTTTGAAAACGTGTATTACATGCTTGCATGGCTTTGAGATTATGTTTGATACCCTGTTCTCTAAACTTGGTGGTGCTACATCTGGTGTTAGATAGGCATTAAATATATTTATTACAGAACTTAGCAGTTATATGCTAATGTTTTCAGATCTTTTGTGGGTCCAGAGTGACAGAACACACCCAAAAATCAATTAGATCAAGAATTCTCTTGAGATACTAAAGCAAAAACAAGGGCCTGAAAAGAAGTAGTACTATAAGGCTTAAAGAAAGTTCTAAAGACAGGAAAGGAGTGAAACTTTGAAAAATCTCATCTCTCCTCTCCTCTCCTCTCCTCTCCTCATTAATTTCTCAGGCCATTGGTACTGCTGATTGTACATAACCGTTCATTTTTTTTGGAAGAAATCTATGTATACTTCTTGGGAAGAACAGGGCATCCTGTATAACCAAACATTGCACAGATATTGGACTGATAGCTAATAAAGCATAATTTCACTAAAGGTAATTGTTTCAGTCAGGCTCCTTAAACGCTGCTTAAATTCAACATTTGTCTTGCAAGAAAATTATTTTTATAGTAGAAAAAAATCCAGAAAGGTGGATATTATAGAGGAAAGCAGTGAGCATTGAATCACTTTAGCATGATAAAACTAGGTCAGAATTCTCTCTTTAATGTGTTTAATTTCAGACAGCTTTCCAAATTAAAGATGATCATACGTTCCCAGAGTATTATTATTCCTGACTGTCCTGGAATGTATAGTGCCTCTTTGACAGCTGGAGAACTAAAATTCATTGTTATTGGTCCTATTTTTTAATTTGCAAATGCAATTTTAAAACCCTTGAAAAATGATACAGCAAATTTCAATACCTGAAGAAACAATAGGGTATGGAATGGCAAATACTTTGCAATAAATCAGGCTGCAGAGACACATGGGGGAAAAAAAAAAGATTCTCATTGGCATTAATTTGTCTTTCTAATTTCTTTCTTTTCTTTTTACTATTTCATTTTTCAAAAAAAGACTTCAATTACAATACAAACTGAATAAGGAAGTAAAAGGTTGGTTCAGAAGCTGGGTTATCAATATAATACAGAAAGCAGCAGTAAAAGCTAATAGATGAAGTGTATATGACCTTCACATCGGATTAGTGACCAGTGTCATATATTAGCAAAATACTATGCATTGTATTCGGCAATATAATAAGATATTTTTCTTATTATAATACAAAAGACATTAATGTAATACAAATGTTCATTCTAGCCTGCCTTATCAGGGATTTCCATGTTGTATTTCTAGTCTGGTCTCCTGCTGTTTGGTCTGGTTTACATAATGGTATAAGTGCAAAATGGAGTGTGCTTTTGAAATGAGAAGGACTAAGGTAATGAAAAAGGGATAAGGGAATGAAAACAAAACATAGGGGAAAGGGAAATGTGGAAAAATGAAAGAAAGGGAGGAGAAAACGAGACAGCCTGTGTCAAAATACGAAAGGAAATGGGAACATGTTGAAAAAGTAAGAAACAAGGGAAAATTACTAATGATAAAAGATAAGCTTGCCAGTTCTTATGTCCAAATTTGATGTTAAGATTCAATTTTCAGTTCTGATTCAGTTATTCCTGTGTTAAATGTGCATGAAGATGGCCTTTCATCATAGTTTCAGCAACTCGGTTCTTGGAAGTGTACTTACAGTACGAATTTAATCTTGGTGTATCATTAAGTATCGGGATTCATAATCAAGGGCTGACAAGTTAGATTTTGTTAACGTGAAGCTTAAGGCTTAATGGAAACCATGCAATGTTTTGCTTGTGCTTTTGCCTGTTTGGATAAGAAAGCATTTATATGTTGATATTACTTTTATGTTAATGCAGCCTGGATCTTAGTGGTCATTTGGGATGACTCTATTCTCCAGGAGCAGTACTTAAAATGGGTTAGTATCCCTCTGAAACTAACAAAATACTTAGTGGAGATGGTACTGCTTCTGCTGCAGGTATCATTAGATTGTTCTAAGTTTACACATGTTATCTGTTGTTTAGATGGAATGAAAGCTTCTCTTCACAAGAGAGAAAAGCTCCTCCCCATCACGCTTGCAAGCTCTCTGCCTTTTATAAATGTCAAAGACAGATCATCAGCAGCATCTGAAGTTCAAGACCAATGTATCAACTTCTCTTCAAAAGCTCACTGAGTTTCACAGAGAGAAAAACCCTGAATTGCTCAAAAAAAGGATTGCTGTTAATAAGTAGTTATGGTATTTTGCTACCTGTGCAGCAGATCACTCTACACAGAACCTTTTATGCAATTATTTGTGTGAAACCAGCCAGGGTTTGGAACCAGTAATTTTTCCATTGATTCAGGGAAGTCAGTGCTTCACTCCTCTTCTTCAAAAGCACAAAGTTCAATACCAGAAAGTATGCATATTGTCTTATTAGACTATTTCAGCGCAATACCAAGCCATCTGCTCTTTAATCAGCCTTGACGGATATTTATCTAGTTTGTTCCAGTGATAGCGAGTTGAGAGTTGCCTTCAATAGACTGTTAAAATATGTAACTATTCTTTCATTTAGAGAGCTCTTCTTTATATCTTATGCCCCTTGCTGCTATTTAAGTAAATTAATTCTTGTGGACATAGAAACCAGTTGATTAATTTCTTTTTTGAACCATCTGTTTACACAGTCTAAGCCTTACCATGTCTACGTTCAGCAGTCTGTGCTTTGTATTAAGCATATAAAATAATTTCAGGCCTGCTTCAATAATCTTGCTTTCCAGCCTTTGATTTTTTTTCCTTTTATTTTTTTAATTTTTTTCTTTCACTCTCTCCTCGACCTTCTCCATGAAGCTGGGTGCAGACACTTTATCTGCGGCAAGTGAAGATAATGGAAGCAGCATGTAATATATATGATACCTCCGTTTCTCCAGTTCAACTTAATTACTATCTTTGACCAGGATACAGAATCACAGAATCACAGAATCATCAGGTTGGAAGAGACCCATCGGATCATCAAGTCCAACCATTCCCACCAAACACTAAACCATGTCCCTCAGGACCTTGTCTACTTGTGCCTTAAACACCCAAAGGGAAGGTGAATCAACCACCTCCCTGAGCAGCCTATTCCAATGCCTAATGACCCTTTCTGTGAAAAACTTCCTCCTAATCTCTAGCCTAAATCTCCCCTGGTGGNGAGTACAGAGGGAGAAGAACCTCCCTGGACCTGCTGGTCACACCGTTTCTGATCCAAGCCAGGATGCCATTGGCCTCCTTGGCCACCTGGGCACACTGCTGGCTCATGTTCAGCTGGCTGTCGACCAACACCCCCAGGTCCCTCTCCTCCTGGCAGCTTTCTAGACAGACTTCTCCCAGTCTGTCTGCCAAAGGAGTGCAACATTGTGTGGCGAACCCAAGCCAGGTCTGAATACGTTACCTCTAGCATCAGAGTAGTCCAAGGACATTGATGGCCTTGGCACAGTGCTCTGCAAGCACTAATTAACCCTGCACCAGCACAGCAAAACTGCTGCTGTTTTGTTCACAGTTCATACGATTAACTCCACACGACTCTTCTTTAAATCGTATGGAAACTTTTGTTTGTAAAACACCTTTGCAATCCTTGGGGAGAGATGGGTGCGGCAAGAATCATTCCTACAGGTATAGGCATTCATTTTCGTAACTTGAAGAATAAATAAAACTTATGGATTTAGAATAGTGAATGCTTATTTATTACTCACTACAGACATTGTCTGTCCTCCCCTACCACTTTCTTAATGAACGTGTTGCCAGAGGGTATATTACTTAGCAATTTGAAAAATCCTTATTTGCCTAATTAGTTTCACTCATTTTACAGTAGTCCTAAAACTGGGCAGATGCTGGTTTTAGTTGCTGAGTTTGTGGATTATCCTGGCTAGAACTTTCAAAAGAACCAGTATGGTATTTATGAGTCAATAACAAGTAGATACCTAAAGTTTTAAAGAATGCTTGACAATATTATTGAGATTATGGTTTATCCAGAGGCCAGTTACATCAAGTTCATAGTTGTCATGTCTGTAGATGAGGTATTTTCAACAGAAAAAAAAAATCCCCCAATTTTATTTTGTTGCTTATAGACCTGGTTCTAGAAATAACTATTTCTCCTGCATAATGAAATCTGAAGTGAAGTTCACAGACTTGATGACTCGATGATCCTGTGGGTCTTTTCCAACCTAGTGATTCTGTGATTCTGTGATTCCTCCACAGAAACCTGTTTGCGTATTGAATATTTCTTTTGTTTCTATTTTTTAAATACTGAATTTCTGCAGAATATTGTACTGTAATTGGGCAATTACTTGTTACTTATTTAGTAAAGGCTGTTAATGTTCTGGGTGTCCCTCTTCTGCAGGAACACATCTTCTAGTGGAGATGGAGCTCGGCGTTTCCCAATGTAGGAAACATTATCGACTTTGTGCATTTCTATCTCTACACTTCATCCTCAGATGTGGAAAAACATGTTCACAATGAACTGAACCAGGATGCCAGTGAAGTGCCTGTGATTTTCAATTTCACTCAAATGAAAGAGAGGAAGAAGAGTGAGAAATGACTGTTTTATATGTAATCATTGTATGTACGTCCTTTAGATTAACAGCATTTTTTCCTCTGGTGCTTCACAAAGGACCTGCCCATGCTTGGCAAGGGCTGCAAAAAATAATTTCCTGCTGCCTGAAGCAGCCTGCACTTCTGGTGAGGTGAAAGCACAGTTCAGAGTGATCTGTTACACGAATGAGAAGATGCACATGGGGAAGGCAGATGAAGAAGGTTTTCTTTCCACTCCATTAACTGAGAATGGGCATCACAGATTTATCGCCCCTTCTCATGCTGCCTTAAGTTTGCTGTATTGTATCCAGGCATCGCAGACCCTACAAACGGGGATGTACTATCTAACTTCAAGAGCGGCATAAAGAGCAACGGTGGTTACTTCATTCAGATTAACATTTTCTGTTGCAGTGCTTACTTCCTAGCTGGAGGAAACTGTAGAGACATTATATCACTGGATAGCAAGTAATTAAAATGTAACCTCTTGGGACTGTGAGGTCTGTTGGTAGATCTCAGGAAAACCTGCAAGACTGAGTATAAATCTTTCTGGCTGAACATACAAAACGTCTGCCAGGAGTCTTACACTTGTCCACTAGCCTTTTGTCTTTCACTCTTTCAATTGCCTCCTTGTTCCTTGTCCCTATGTATAAGAGCAAGTATTCCTGACCACATCTGCAAAATCCCTTCACTCCTCAATTTCAACACTCCCTTAGAACTAAGGCTGGTCAAGACTGATTTTGTCCCTCTGCTTCCCTTCCCAACCCCTCTCCATCTTGTTCAGCTCTTACTACCCTTTCCTCTGCCTCTCATCATACCCCAATGTAATTTTATCACTGACATCCATTAGGAAGAGGATTGGAGGGAGCTGAGGAAACAGAATCAGAATCCAGAGGCAGGAAATAGTTTGGAAGTTAGGAAAAGAAATAAAAGAGGCAAGAAATTTGAGAACATAACAGAAAGATGCACAGGAGATTCGTGGTAATTATTTGCTGAATCAGACCAGATTTTCCTGGGTAATGGAGTGCTGACAAACTCATTATCTCTTCATAGTTTATTTACTGGTTTTGTGCTATGGTGACAAAGATTTTCCTGCTCTTTGGCTGGATGCCTCATGTGGTTTTTTAAAGCAATGATATAGAAAGGAAGTTTCAAACACCATCCTCTGCACTGGCAGGTTTTGATTTGCCTCCTGCTTCAGCAGCTCCATCAGTGGGAAGATTTAGCCAAAGCTGCTTCTATTCCAGCAAGTGCATGTAGGGCTGTTCTGTTAATGGATGACCAGCTGGCTCTTGCTTCAGCAACGTTTGTGTCATTACATCCTCTTAGCCTCCAAACCAGAGTGGTGGCATCCACCTTATCTGTTGGAACCGATTCCAGAACTCGACTAACTGCCAGATCACATCTGCAGATTTGTCAGGGTTTGGCTGGTTGGCACAAGCCACAACTGTCCCAGGGACTATTCTAGCAATTTGACAGTCTGTACAGTTAAATTCCAGGAATTCTCCATGCCACTAATCGATTTACCAGTGTAGATTTAGTTCACTCTTTTTCCTCTGGAACAAACAACAAATTCATTGTTGTTCAAGGCCTGGACTTTAAAACCTTACAGATGTAAGATCACACCACAAGTCTGTGACATTCTTCTCAAAAGTGAATACTTTTTCACTATTGTGCTTGAATTTGGCATATTCCGATTGTCACAAGTAATGATGAAACTTGGATAGACTTGGTTACTCACCTGGGCTTTATTAGTTCCTCCTAGGGTGTGTTTTGTTTCTCAAATGCCAGCATTCTCTGACAAAAATGGAGGAATTATTTGGCTTTTGTAGGTACAGCATGAGCTGTCTATATCTGGAGCATTTAGGTTTAGTGATTGCACAGAGGTGGAAAGATAATTCTGACCAGTGAGCTGCTTAGGAAATGTCTACATGCATGAGCTTGGGGACTGGATGTGAGCTGAGTTAGCCCATTGGGCTGTATTAGGATGAGAAGAATTAACACGTCCAGACTGCTTCCCAGATCTCATCTGATGGATAATATCCTCCTGCAGGAGTCCCTACAGGGCACTTGCATCCTGTTTGGAGCAGGTCACATCTCGAAGAAAATATTCTCGTCTCAACAACATGTTAATAGTTTTTTATGTGCCCATAAGAGCAACAAGTGGAAAGAGAAGCAGCAGTTTGTAGAACCTGTTAATGGTCATTTTTCAAAAAACTCATCAAGATTTACAACTCAGTAGAGAAAGAAAACTGTAATCAGAGAGCGTGGAGGATTCTGCTCCATCATCTTATCTTGGACATCAGGGGACTATCTATTCCTTACATAGCGCTTAGTCTAGAGCAGCAGAGGTCTAGCTCTGAATGACAGGCAACTACAACATTTTTGGTGGTGGGATGGATGGACTTCAAAATGTATTTTCCTATTCTATTTCAGTCAGTCCTAGACATAGTAATTTTCTTATTTCAGGGTGGAGGTCCTAATTTCTTGAAGCTCAGGATCCTAAATTGTTTTACCTTGAAGATTTAGCTGATAGCTCTGACACCTTTCCATGTGCACATGCTATTTCACTATGAATCATCTACCTATGGGCTGGGTCAGCATTATAGCGGCCTCAGTTCTCATTAGTGTGTGACAGCATCTGTGAGATGTTGACACTAGAAAGACAGAGCTATTCTAGCCAAAAATATTCTGCCTCCATTTGCTGCCTTCCTTGCTCATTGCCAGCTCTATTATTCCTGCTTTCTTTTTTTTTGTGTGTGTGCGTGCTTAAATTTCCCTTCTGTGAATTTTTAATCTTTCCTGTATTACCTTGTTTTCCGTTTGGCATAAGAATACTCTGCTTCTTTCTTCCGCATTGTTTTTTATACCTCTGGAGAAATTACAATACTGTAATTAATTAAAATAATTGCATTTTCAGTACATGAGAAGCAAATCATACCATCCCGCTCATTTTTGCCATACGTTTTGGAACGACTTGCAGTCACACGTTAGCAACCGGACTCCTGTAAAAATTCTGCACAGAAATATATACAGTGGCCTTTTAGATACTTTTCCCTATGTTTCTGCATGGTTTTAAGCAAATTTATGTAAGCCTGCACCGATAAATTGATGTGATTGACCTTTTTGTTGGCTTGTTTCTTCAACTCCACACACAATGCACAGTAGTCTGCAACAAAATTACATTTAGATGAGTTTTAGCCTCTTTTTTTGTTAAGGACTCCTGTCCAGCCATATGCTAGGCTATCAACTGCAGTGAGCTGGGGAGTGAAGAATCAGACTCAGATGTTTATGGATATACAAACTCTTTTAACACACTAACAGAAGCATAATGTGACTTATCTGAGGACGGAAATGACTTATTTCTGAGAATCTCAAAAGGCAGTTTGTACAAACTCTTTGAAATCTGTGTGACTGAGATTTCAGTGGTGTGACCACACGAAAAGAAAAAAAAGACAAAACCTGGTGATAAACACTGCATCCCCTGGGTAAATTGGGTCTGAATCAAGGATCCTACATTTGAGCAATTCTATTTATGTGAATACTATTATAAAGCAAATGCTCATTTCCCCCCATTTTTATCTTTTTATCTCTCAGTCCTTCCCCATTGTTTCTTCTTTTCATCCTTTATTTTTTTTAGCTCCTCACCTGTTTTCTGTTTCTTCTTTCATTTCCTCTGTTTATGTCCTTTTATGACTTACTCTCCTTCGGACTCTCTTCATCCTGGAGCACCCCAGTAAGCGTGTGACTGAGGTGCTTCCAATGAAAATGTCAGCACACCATACTCTGCTCCGAGTTATGCTTTTACTTTCAGCCAGAGAGCTCGTACAACTGAAGAAAAATGTCTCATGCCTCAAAGTCCTGGAAGTTCACATTTTCCTAGAACAAAACAAAGAAGAGGGTGTTTCGTGACTTTTTTTTGGGGGGTGGCTAGCAGTACAGGATTGCCACTGGGCTGTGATATTTAGGGAAGCAAGCTGGTGCTACAATAAAACTCCAGAAACCTGAGCTTTTAACTCATAGATTTGTCCTATGTGCAGTAATTAGTATTGATAGGGTACTTAAACTACCCATGCATCAGTCAATACAAGAACGTAAAGGGAGAATGGCTTATTCAGATTTATCGATGACAACAATTGATACCAATAGCGGAGAAAGCAGAAGGAAGAAGACTCTTGCAGATTGGATCCTGATTAATGGGAAAAAAAAACCTTGTTGAGAAAAGGAAAGGGCAAGGCAACTTGGGTGACTAAAACTCTTAAACACTAAATTCTCAATTCACAGAAGCAGAAGGAGGGACAGTGACAAAATAAAGTTTTCAGGAGAGAAATCTTCAATTGACTGTTCGGAAAGGCCTGCTGGAAAGCAAGTGTAATAAAAAAGTGGCCTAGAATTATTTTAATGAAATCATTACCCCATCATGAACAACAGGGATAGTGACTCAGTAAAATTATGATGTCTTTCAAAACATGAGCATTTAGAAGACATTGTACAGAATTAAAAAAAAACCCCTTCTGTTGTTAGGAGCAAATGCAATAGCACAATGCAGGTAGGAAGAAAGTAAAAAAGTTTAGGACGCAGGCAGGTGAAAATAACCGAACACATTCTCTAAGTACATTGATAACAAAATGGTCATGTAAAATAATTCAGTGGGGAAAATTTAACTTGCCGGAGTAAAGCGTCTATTACTCTGAGCTCTGTAAATGGGAATGTTGTGTCCAAGCTGTAATCTTCTCCTCAGGGCTGATAAGCTTTCGACAGGACACCACTCTTCAGGCAAGATGTGGATCTATTAAAGAATATCCAAAAGAAAGAAATGAAAATTTTAAAATAAGCCTGCAAGCCTGGAAAAATGGGTTTGCCTTATCTTGAAAAGACTGATAGGGGCTAAAGAGATGATCTGAAAACAACCTTCCAATATATAAGAGGTACCTGCAAAGATGAAATGAACAGTTCTGTGTGTCCACAGTAGGTAGAATAAGAAATAGGGGACTTGAACTGCAGTAATGTTCCTTAGAATGACATGTCCTGTTTTCAAGGACAAGCTCAACATGGGAGGACATTGTCCAGGAAGACAGTGGACTCTCCCTAGCATTCAGNGTACCTGTTGGGTTTTTTTCCCTTTAGAATTAGACTGTTAAGGTGGATAGTTCATCTCATTGACTACAACTACACTGCTAAAGAAAACACGTGTGAAATTCTGACTCTTGGACCTAATGACTTGGTCTGGCTCAAGTCCACACCGAGAAAAATCTCTCTACTTCAGAATAAAAATAGTTTGGTTATGCCAAATCTTTCTGTTAGGAATCACTCTTAATCTGTGCCGTTTTCTAGACTATATTGTCTGAGAGAATATTAATTAACGTGGGCCAAAACTATGGCAAGGTGCGAGACACCTGTCAAGCATCATGGGAGGAACAGGTACAGGACAATTCTTGAACTCAAATGGTAGGTGTCCCTTGTTTACTTCTATAGAAGGAGCCAAAGGACTACTTGTGAAAGAAGTAGGATATCCGTTGTGACTTAGGGTTTATCTGTCTTATTAAAATACTGAATTTTGAAGCTGAGAACGTTGCTTAAAATATAATCTCTCAAAAAAAAGTCTGTGAATGATTTGGCACAAAGCACAGGCCAAGGTGGATCCTGACAGGCAATTGAACGTGATGGCTCTGATTTTTAGGGTTAAAAGGAGACCTAAATGATTCTATTTTCCTTTCCCTTATAGATGGAGGGATCAGGAGGCTTTACGAGAAACTCAGATTTAATTTTAAAATACATTATGTTTATAACCCTGCTCCTTGTGAAGGAGCCTGTGAGGGAGGGATGAGAACTATGTTTACTAAGTGGCGAAAAAACAGAGAACATAATTTTAAAGCCAATCCCATGTTTTTTTGTGGCTTGACTCATGATTTTGGCGAGCTTATGGTTGGAAACATTTCAAGACTTGTGAAATCTTTTCACTTAAATATTATTATATCTTTAATATATAGAGCCAAATCCTTATCCGGCAAACAAATATATTTCCTGTTGAATCTAACATAAGCTCCTGGCTGCAATCCCCTTGAGAATTTGGCTCCGGGTTCTGATAGAAAATATGGACCTTGTAATGATTCAGGAATTTTAAAAGGCCAGTACTTAGCAGGATGCTTGACTAAAATTGAGAGGTTCTTTCTAGAATGACA
>WAAB01018991.1:0-13787 GCA_013389865.1 Piaya cayana
TTACTGTGTACTACATATTAGCTATTCTGAAAGACAAAACTGATTTCTTGGAACTTAATTTTGTCACATTACAATTGCGAAAGTATGCTGCTCAGGCTGTTGTTTAGAAATTAATCCTTATTTAAACATTTAGAAAGGTCTAATAAATTGATCACCTTGAACCAGCTGAAGAGCAATAGTCACACTGAAATAGTAATTAAAATTACTTTATTTCTGACTGGACCTCCCATGACCAGCATTGAAAATATAAATTCCAAGTCCATTAATTAATTATTAGTAGTCCATTAATTAGTAGTAATTAATTAGTAGTCCATTAATTAATTAATGCAGTAACTTTCTTTGGGCATCCATGGAAATATGCTTCTAAAATACACATGGAATGTCACTATGGTTCAGTGCATCTGTTCTTTGAGGTCCACAAAAGCCATATTTATAATAATTCTCTTTAAAAAAATCCACAGCCTGTATGCTGTTTACGACACTACTCAGAGTTTGCATGTGATTACATTAGGGAGTACATGAGCCTCAAAGCTG
Source organism: Piaya cayana (assembly GCA_013389865.1). NCBI lineage: Eukaryota > Metazoa > Chordata > Aves > Cuculiformes > Coccyzidae > Piaya > Piaya cayana. The sequence goes on from WAAB01018991.1 coordinate 535, forward strand.
GTGCAAGCTGTACAGTAGAAGTGTCTGTTCTGGCAGTATGAGTTTCCCAAGGCACAGGTAGAAGGTGGAGGAGCAAGGTCATTGCTGACATGTACCCACATGCCTGCCAGGACACTGGCTGTCAGGTAAATGCTTTGTTTCCTTTATCCTGTAAATAAAACAAAACTCTATGGTTTATTAGTGCATATAGGAGTGACCTTTCACAATGTAAACAGCCTCAAATTTATCTGCTGTATTGCCCTACTTCCAGCCATGGATTTCTGTTTGTGTCACTCCATGTCATGATCCTTTATGCTCGCCATTGTTTGGTTGCATTAGCTTCTGTGTTCCTACCTTTGCAAATTCTTTTCTTGAGCTTAATGGAATTTGTCTTGGAAGACCATTGCTTCATCCAGGTTTGATCCAAGCTATCAAGTATTGCCTTTGAGGGGTCACACAGGCTCTGGAAATACTGGAAAAGTACCTCTGAGAAAAAAGCAAGGGTGGGAAGAAGGGGAGGTCTAGGTAAACCAGTAAGTCTTTTCTTAAAGCATATCAGAAGGAAGAAACTATTTGTGGGAATACAGAAGAAAATCAAGGTAATTCTACATTTGAATTCATTCATTTAATTAAGTTTTTCAAGGGTCTGCAGGTATTAACAAGAAACAGTGGTTTGTTGAACACTAACTGTACTGAACTAGTCAGATTTCCTTCCCTGACAGAAGGACAGATCTAGTAGATAGGTAAATTCCAAGAGGGGTTGTACCTGGATTACAATAAAAAGCCCCTTTCCTTGCCCCTTCTGGTAAAACAGAGGAAATAACATGCTAAAGGAAACCACCATGACATAGAGTTGAATTAATGGCAAACAATTCTTCCTTCACTCAGGACTTATGAGGTTTTCATTGTCAAAACTAGAGGCAGCACTGGCTGAAGTCCTTGACAGAAGGAGGCTGTGAAGGTGAGATGGCTTCAGAACATAACCTCTGGAGAGACAGCGGTGCCACAGGCAGAGACCTCTGTAATGGTCTTCAAATAATATATAAAATTAAATACTCTCATTCTTTAAGCAGGTCAATCAGACAGCATATGTATGAACTTTCTGAAATTCTGCTGTGGTGGTAGGAGGTTAATATATGCCTACTCCATTAGCAGGCTAAGATGCATAGTATTTGTTGGATACTGCCATTGTTTATGATTCTAGCTTCACCTGTTTACACTGATGCTGATGTCACTGAGAATGTGCTCGGGAATAGCACTGGGCTGATGTCACTGAGAACGTGCTAGGGAATAGCACATCCCTGTCCATCTGCTCATTTAGACCACAAAATTAAGATTAACTGAAGCAGAGAGCAGTAATAAAGAAATCTAGAAGGAAGTGTGTTGGAAAAATATGAACAAGGCAGAAGCAGAGAAGGTAAACAACATTTTTCATTAAAGCAATAACTTAATTTTCTTTAGGTACAGACACAACAGGATAACCACAGTCTTCTGCTCAGGAAGACTTAGCTCACAACCACTAATTTGGCAAATGTACTACATTAGCATTAATCAAAAGAGAATTAGGCACTGGTAACTACCTTGCCCTATGGCAAACTCCTTCCTTGTCACTGTTTTAGCACATACTTTTCTGCTCAAACAGTGTAGGACAACCCCAGCATCCAACCTCTGGCCAAACATGGACCAGCACAGCGGGTGGGACAACTCTCACTATTAGAACTTGGAGCCGCTGTCAACTCACATGAAGGATTATTTACTGCTCACAAGACACCAGGAGTCATCAGATGTATGTCGCTGCTTTTGGCATTCCCAGTCTGCTGCTATGGTTATTTGCTACATTCAAAAGATGTGATTGTCACCCTGCATGGGAACATAATCCTAGACTCCTCATTTTAGGACACTGAGGCAGCCAGGGCCTCAGCACAGCCAGGAACTGGAGTGTTTGCCAAGTCTGGCTGCTGCTCCCAGCAGTCAGTCTGCAGCTCGTTTCTCCTTTCCCTAGAAAGTCACATGTGCAGCTGCTTGGCTTCAGCAATTGCCAAGCACACACAAACTCCAAAACACACTCTTAAAACAATGATATTACCATGAAAAGCCTGTTAATGGTACCAAATACTCCTTTGAGGCAACATGGAGAGCAACATCCCAGTTGAAAGGGGATGTCTGTGACTGCTGGAAAGCCCACCTGCAGCGTAACAAAGGTAAGCAATAGATAGAGAGACTATCACTAATAAGACATAATAGAAATAAAATTTCAGCATGTGTTTTGAAACAGCAGCCACAACAGGAACACTCCTTTGATGCTAAAGGCCATCAGCCCAAAGAAAGGAATGAAAATTTGGTTCAGATTCTCCCACATGTACAAGCAGTAACAAACCTAATTTGCTCAAGCCCATTTCAAGCACAGTTCTTCTGCGGCAGCCCCAGCTGCTCTAACAGCAGGATCAGGCTAGGACCAGTTTACAGCATGCACACAGCACATCGCTGGAGGGCTGCACCATCTCCACTCAGCAAGGCAGAAATACAGAGTGACAGCACAGCTCTCTGCAGCAAGGAAAGATCATAAAATATTTTGGTTAGAAAGGGACCTCAAAGATCATCCAGTTCCAAACCCTCTGCCATAGGCAGGGACCCTTTCCACTGGGATCAGGTTGCTCAAAGTCTCATCCATCCTGGCCTTGACCATCTGACAGGAATACCCATGTCAGCTTGGAAAGCCTGATGAATCAGCTTCAGGCTCAAAAATATCATCCCCACATACCCCATGATGGCAAAGAATGCTGCTTTGGTTTGGAGGAGCTCTACTCAATTCAACAAAATATTTTCTTAACAACTAGAAAGCCACCTGCGTGTGTCTGAAGAATCCAGTAGACTGAGAAATCCTGTAATAGTGGAAACAGGTACTCAAGAAAGGCCTCAGCCTACTGTAAAAAGCTGAAAAGGATTGACAAGAGTGTTCCTGTCCCAAAATGGGAAGATATGACTATTAAATCAGTAGATGGCACTTCAAACCAAGTGTTCTCCTACATGTTTCAAGATTCCAAGGACATAATTTTCAGTACAAGAAATAAAGTAGGGATACATTTCTTTTAAATTCAGTTTTTATAAATCATAAATACAAAGGTTTTCATTAGTTTCAAACTGGTGGTTTTGCATGCAATCTGAAAACAAATTGAAATTCTGTGTCCCTCTGTGCACTTCTTGGTGCATTGCTAGGAGCCATCCTCATCACCTGTATTTGCTGCTTCTTCAGCAGGGCTACTGCTGGGAATGATTGCCTTTCCCATAGTTGTTATTACAAAATGACAAAAACATCCCTGCCTTCCTTTCCCCAACCTCCATCTGAATACGGATGAGTTGTATAACTAGTCTATGCCAGAAATCACCATGCTTGGATTACAAAATCTTAATCTCTTCCTGATAGCTGCTCTGTTTTCCTCTGGGTACTGGGAAGAATTTCAGGAGAACTTTTGTTCAGGGTTTGTTGTAATCTTGTCATAGCAGTTGCTAACCCCTATCAAGAACCCAAACCAAAATCTGAATTGACTAACTTGAAATAAATTCTTTCAAGACTACTGATATGACTGCTAGTAACTGATGAACATCCAAATTCCTTGTTAGCACCATGAAGTTAAATTATGAAAATAATACCTCTTTTATTTCAGAAAAAAAAAATAATCTGAAAACCAGAGCAAGAGGGCTGCTTTTCTATCCAGGCATAGGTTATCAGTTTGACAGAAAACCCCACTCCAAGGTCTCTGGTTGGCTGGATTCATCACCACTACAAGCAAATTGCAATATAGTTTATTATTTTCCTTGCTTCTCCAACTCATTCTTAGGCTCCTGAAACCTTCTTAGAGCTTTGTTGCTGCTTCTGATTTATGTGGTCTATACCAAATTACTTAACAGAAAAATTCTTATTTTCCCCTTTTCTGCCCCAAATACCTCAACAGTGAGCTACACATTAATTATATTTTTAATCCATTATCATCTTATTCCAGACGAGAGCCTCAAACCTTGACTTCCAAACTATCATTATATTGATGATTCTCAACACTTTTTTTTCAGACCACAGATCAGCCAGTCAACTACAGCAGACATTGCTTTGGGATTTTGCTTTGTTTAGATCCAATTTTTGGTTGATTGGTTTCTTCCAGAAACTCCAATCCTTAGTTTTGGAACTTTTTTTTTTAAACTATGTTTAAGTAGTTAATGATTTGTTTGGCCCTGGTCACAAAGCCTAAGAAGCAATCAGACTCCTTCTCTCTGCTTTTATCAACAGACTCTATACATAAATACTTTGGTATTTCTAATACAAAATTGTAATGAATTTTAATTACACTGAAAGAAGTTAATCTAAAGAAAAACTACACACACTCCATAGCAAAACACAACAAAAGCCCCAGGGCAGATCATGCACAGACACTGTCAGGCACCTAGTGTCAGACACCTTCCTAATGAACAGCTCCCACTTTCTTGGAAAGACCACATCTAGCTCTTGATAATCAGTTGTTAAAGTAACAATGGTTTCAATCACCCTGATGAAGTTGATGACAATAATTAAACTGGCTAGTTAAGATATCTTCTTGATTAAAGTGATATTAAATCCATAAATCAAGAACTTGACTCCTGTTTGGCCTCATGGCGTATCTTTCATGAAACATATAAGACATTTTCTTTTCAGGTGACGAACCATTTTCAGTCCTTATTTACTTTCTCATGGGGGGGATCAGACAGACTTTTTCCACCTAACAAACAAGATACTAGACAATCAGCAAGCACCTGTATAGTTTCCATTCCTCATTAACATGACTCTTGCATACAACAGAAGAGCAATATTTTACATTTCAAATAATACCAATGAGTGAAATTCAGCTTTTGACACCAAACTTTTGAGTCTGCAATCTCACTAATTTCAGACATGCAGTAAGTCATCATCTCATTTTTCCATCATCTACCAGAAAGAAAATGGCTTATAATTTTTAGCATCAACAAGAAATCTAATGCATACTAATAGTGAACACTTTTTCCCTCATTGTCTTAAATAAGCATGAGATTATTGCCTTGTGATTACATAAGACAAATAAGGAATACAAGAACATATAGCTATCTTCAGCCATTGCTCCAACGGCTATTACTGGAACTCCCTCTATGAGCTGTTATTCCTTCCAGTATTTGCAAGACACTAGCAGAAGCAGTAAATATGAGCAGAAGAGTACTAAACAGAAGGCTTTCAAGCAACACTGGGGTTGCAATTACTTCAGACTATTGTAGCCATATAAAAATAGTAACTTCTTAAGGAAAATACCTAATAGCCCACTACAGTAAAATAATTAGTGATGACTTTCTAAGAAAGATTAATTCATTGTATTCATGGAGAGGAAAAGTTGCATGTTAAAGAATTAATCTATATTGGCTCAATTAACTGGATAGAAATAAAAGGTTAATTTGATCTGAAATCAGAACTTGCATTTCTATCTTGCTGGTTTATGCTTACAGTAAGTTATCACTAACAAATCTATAAACACTGCTCAGTTTAAGCTGAGAATGTTCCTGGATCTATGCATACCCCATGGAGGTAGGGTTAAGAAGCTGCTACACCCAATGGTAAAATACAGAGTATTAACAAAACTAGCAGCCAAAGAACACCCAATCTCTGCAGCGCTCTGGAAAGCTCACAAATCAAGCACAGCTCAGGGAAACAAAATCTCCCCTTCTCCCAGTTTCACTGCTACCTACAGGGATTGTCAGATATTTGCATCTGTGTGTTCCCACCCACCACCTTCACATGTTGTGAGCTACATTGGCTTCACTTATTCCTTAAACTGCTGGTTGTAAAGAGGACAACTCATGTCCATAAACTGCAGTTCACCAAAATACTACATCCCTTCCAACTTACTGCTACAACACTACTGGCTCTTGGAATAGCATTGGTTTAGCAGTGATTTCACAAGTGAGTCCCTCAGCAGGTGAGTCCCCATACCTAAGCACCTTCCTGGGATGTCTCCAGACATATTTTTATTTAGTTTGCATAGTACCAGCAATATTCCTATAAGCGTTTTGCTATGTAAAACAGCTGTATTTGCCAGTAGCAGTAAATATAGCTCAAGAGGTACTTGTTAGCATTTTTAACAGCTTGCTAAAGACCTGTGAAAAGTATAAATGAAAGTATTTAAGCACTTTGAGGAAAGATTTTGTTCTGCAGATGATTGCCTAAACAAAGCAGTTTGAATTATTAGGGTACAGACTGTCACAGGAAGATTCTGAAGCCACATATTATGCTGTAGCCTTGCTTCAGAAAACAGTCATAATTAATGCATCTTTAATACTGGCAAATAGCATTTCATAAGCACACAAAGTTTTAAGCAAGTAAGTACAACTGTTAACAAGAGTTTTATAAGCCACTCTCATTACATTCTTATTTATTCTATTTAAGTTGCACCCTTGACAGGTAGCATAGCTCCTCAGCACACAGGCTATTTTATTAGGTGGTTGGACTGAATACAGTGCCTATTTTAACATGAGCTATGCTCTAAAGGAGCTTCACATTTTTCCATTCTGGAAAGCAGCAGACAAGAAACTTGCAATTTACCTTTGGATGATGGGAGGAAAAGCACAGGAAATTCTCTTCCAAGAGGGTTCATTTTCAAAACTATCAACTATAGCTCTGAATTCAGCAACAGCTTAAAGATCAAGCTATAAGACTGTTGTACTCATGTACCAACACACAAATGCCTTCTCAGTGTAATAAACTCAGTTACTACACCAAAAAACCAAATAATTAAAAAAAAATCCAGCACAAACCAAAGGGAAGAGAAAAAAAAAACAAAACCAAAACCAAACCAAACCAAAAAAACCCAAAAGCCCAAAACCCACCACCAGCGGCAAAAGTATTTCCCCAGAAAAAGTATATTTAGGAAACAAACCTCCTGGAAGAGCCCTATCTCCACAGCTGCCTCCTCTCAGCAGCACCTGGCCCCTCTACTGCAGACATGCAAAAGAAGAGAATGAAATGTGTAGCCACTGGTGGGGGGGATAAAGGGTGTGATTTCAGCTGTGACTGCAAACCAGGTGAACAGCTTCATCCGCAACAGGTGTGTAGGTTGCCTGTGGGTGGGAGCCACACCTGGGGCAGCACTGTACTCCCACCAAAACTCCCCTTAGTGCTGGGCAAAAGGAGAAAGCTTCTTATTAGACCAACGGGTTTCACTATCCTGTACACAGGAATGTGGTGCCAGGAAAAGCAGATTGGAAAAACATTTTTCTGCTGTTTCATGAAGTTGCAATGTTCAAAATCACTTGGGCTAACACCACTGAAGTAAGGCAGATTTCAAGCAAAAGACAGGTATTTGCAGAAGCCAAGTACAGATTCAGACAGATATTCTGAGCTCATAAAAAAAACCCCAAAAACCCAAACCAAACAAAAAAACCCCCCAAGTATTTGTCAGGAAAGCAGTGATCTGCAGGGTTGTGGTGAGGAACATTGTGATGGGAGAGCCCACTGCCCACTGAGACCCCCAGCCTTGCACCCTCTTCCCCTTGCCTAGCAGCAAACTGGGCATTGGCTGAGATTTAGGATGCTTGGCACACTGTGAGCAGAACTGGTGATGGCAGGGAGCTGCGGAGACTTGAAGCTTTGCCCAGGATATACCTGGAATCAACAAGAGAGGCATTTTTGGAGGTACCTGAGCAGGAAGTCCTCTTTGAGCTTGGATCATGAATGAGCTCAGCATGGCAGTGCAAACAGCTGGTGATGTATGTGAAAACACGACTCTGGGAAGGGGAGGGAAATCCAGGCAAAGCGCAGGGAGCTGTGAGGAGAGGTGGACACTGTGTTTGCTATGGCTGCCCCAGCTATGGGCACCCTGGGAGGTGCCACCACCCCAGTGTGGTGCCCTGGGCTGGGCACTGGTGAGCGATACAGATTTCATCCCATCCCCACAGCTGCTGCTGGGATGCCTAGATCTGTTTCACTGTGGTCAGGTAGGAAGTAATTTTGTAAAGAACTGGTGCTTCTGTTTGCTGGGTCTCCCAAATTAAAGATATTGTTGCCTCTGCTCTTCTCTTCTCAGTTGATCCTCCCTGCAAGTGCTCTTTTTTTTTTTTTTTTTTCTATTCCCCCCCCCCCCAAACATCAGCCTTTCTACCTGGTTCATTTAGTCTAAAACTGAGAGACTTTCAGCTAAGGCTGGAAGGATTGACTTCAGCAGCAGAAGACTTGGACTATGCAGGCAGGTGCTGCTGCCTGTGAAGAGGCAATAGGGACCCCTGAGCCTTTTTGTCTCAAACTCCTGCTAACACCAGCCAACCCTCCCACCAGGGAGCCTGTAGAAAGCAAGCTTTGTCCTTAGACAGATTAGTCTTCTCCCTCTTTGCAGCTTTACTAACACATGAAACATCTAGTAAGAGAGAGACCAGTGACAGCAGGAGCACACCACTTCATTAGGGAAAATGGATTGAATTCAATAATACACAACTTATCTGTGACACTGAGAAATGATATTGCTCACATATGGTAAACCAATCTGGGTGCTGGGAGTACAAAACCAAGTCAAAATACAGATTGATTCTGAAACCATTTTTTTTTTTTTATCCTTTAAAACCATGGACAGGAATGTACAGCTCCACAAAAATGGAGGCCAAACATACGAAGCCAAAACATTTTCTGGAATGCTGTGTGACAATTTTTCTAAGGTTATTTCCTTTCCACACTCAGTCTAGAAACAGCTTCCATTTGCAGTTAGAGTAATCATGGTATACATTGTACACTCCTTGAAGCACAATCTTTGTCATAGGCATTATTTTTCTTCTGTTTTTATTTCTGGTTTTACCAGTGAAAAAACAAACACAGTTGAAAATAAACACCTTTTTCCCTCTTCTTCAATATGTTCAGGCTATGTGGTTAGCTGGATATTCTCTCCAGCTATTTAGATGAATAAAATTAAGTTGGAGCATTGGTGTTCTAAAACAAGTCTGTGTATGCAGTGTTTTATATATATATTGTTCAGAAACTCCAAATCCAACTCAAGTGTTTATCAGTGATTTTATTGACAGCAGAATTAATGTTGTTGATATTTTAGTTGTCTTATTTCAGTGAATGGTTCAAGACTTTTGGCTGCTAGAAAGAAGGCTTCACAAGACTCTATGCATTGAGAACACTCAGACTTCATGTCCACATTAGGTGTTGTTTCATGTGTATCACTTTTAAGGTAAACATTTTATGTGACATGGAAAAGATCTAGTGATCAATAAAAGGAAGCATGAAATCAGGTAGAATTCTACAATGAAAGTTCAATTACTTAAATGAAGCATTCAGAAAAATGTCTGAAATACTGGATTTGTGACTGTGAAGACTATTCCTGGGAACAAATCATTCCACTTCTAGTTTTGGACATTGTAATGTTCTTGACTAAATAGCAAGGACTGAAGAACTATTGAACCAATAAACCAGGCACATGATTTATAAAGGCAATGCTCCCCTTGCAGTTATTCCAACTGCCCCAGCTGGATATTCACAGTGAACAAACCACATTTCCATCACCTTTTCTCCAAGTTAAGTGCTTTTATTATGGAAATTAGCTCCAAGCAGCAGGCAGCCAGTAAGTGAGCATTGGAGACCACTGCCTGGCGTTCTCTCGGCTGACTATGAAGGCAGGCAAAGTGCTGCCACCTAGATCTTATCCACAAGGACAGAGAGTACAAGCTACAGTACCTTCCTGAGATCATGCACTGGCACAGTGATGTGTTCTCATTATTCTCTGAAGCTACCTAGAGACAGCTTGAAATTAATGTAAGCGCAAAACTACTCTGCTACTTACTGGAGAAAGGGAGATTAAAATCAAAACTTTGTTGCTAATCTATACTGGGTTATTGAGAAGCCTTTAAAGAACCATAATTTGTATTTCTTTTCCAACTCACCCTTTTCTCTCAGTCCTGGGTGAGATTTATAATTTTCAGCTTAGGAGGCCTCTCCTACTGTGACACCCAGTGTCAATTCCTACTCTGACAAAGAGATCTAGCCTGCAGGATTCTCCCTCACAGCCCAGAGTGCTGCCTGCAAGGCTGAAAGGACTGGATTGCCCTGATTGCCCTGATTGCCAGGACATGATCAGGGCCCACACCACCAGCAATGCGGTGTCACGGCTGCCTGTTTGATAGAAATATCCTTTAGTCAAATGAAACTGAGGTGGATGTTAAGTACAGTGGTAAATTGTATTCCAAGCGCTCTGAAAGTCCATCCTGAGATGCTGCAAACCACCAACAATTTTAAACAAGTAACCGGTTTATACTCTACACAGCCTGCAAATATATCTGACCAAATCATGCAGAGTCATTCTAGCATTACCAGTCTGTGCAAACAGTAGTGGAACTATCTGGAAAGGTTTTTGGTATACAGCCCTTACTTATGCTCCTGTCCCCTCTGCAGAGAAGGCAGAGCACATCTCTTGCCTTAACTATGCTTAATGTTTTAAGTGTTTTTAGGTACATTGGCTCTCAGAAAAAGGTTTCTTAGGAAAGACAGACTAGATAAGCACATACACAGAATAGACCTTGCCTGTCAGGGTATCAATTCCTCCTCTGAGGTCAGAGCTGTTTGGAAAAAACCCTACCATCATTAGCCAAGATGAAAACACAGGCAGGTTGAATTTACCTTTACTGCTTCTCAGCATAAAGAGTAGTTGGTTGGGAGATTATATTTAAGAGATAGCTTTGTTAAATAAAACTGATAACGTGAAAGGTTGGCCAGGAAGCTGAATGAAATACATGTGATTGCAGCACAAGAAATACGGAGAGTTTTGCTTGCACATCTACATGACTTTGGACTGCAAGATCCAGCTCCGATCTGCAGAACCTGTGAACACTACACCACTGTCAGGACTGGAGCTGAGCAATCATAACCAGTTAGGCTGGCAAAGACAGAGCAGCGATGACAACTTTGAGACTTTGGAAGCACCTTCATCTCTGCAATAATCAAGAAGAATATGCAATGAAGCATAAAAGATGAGATTAGCTGGAGCCAAACCGCTTTAATGCTACTCTGAAGTTATCCTCATGGGCAGAGAGATTTCTGCCTGGGTTGTTCCAGCTCAGGCAGTGTGAACTCATGGGTCAGGATAAAGCATGAGCCACAGCCTCAGAAAATGTAGATCAGCACCAGTGCTGACATTCTGTATAACCTGACAGCAGCTGAGAATCAATCTTGTCAATTTTCAGTTCGTATTATCTCATTTGGATTTAATGAGAGGAACCTTCAGAGGAGTTAGTGCTGACACTGCCATTTAGAAGAGTCACTAGTGGAGGAGCTGCAGACACCCTGGGGCTTGGGGCAGGCCAGCTTAAGAAGGAAGGAGAGGTTAGCACTGTGAACGTGGAGACCAAGGATTTATTTCAGTCAGCTCAACTGTTGAGCCACGAAAAATATCTTCCTCTGGGAGCCTCATTCCCTTTACATGAACTGTGCTTTCTGTGAAAAAGCTGCCACTTCTACAACACTGGAATCTGACTTGGAAATTTTATATAGTCCATTTTTTCATTGCAAATATATGAATTTTATTTACTTTCCTATGTAAAACTCAAAGTTGCCATTGACGTGCATAGAAATCTCCAGTATTTGTTGGGTGATCTGATACATAAAAGAACTAACTTGAATACACTTGTCAGAGAATGATGGAACGGACCTTTAAAGGTCATCTAGACAAACTACCCTGCAATGAGCAGGGACAACTACAACTAGATCTGGAGAGAAACATGAAACAGACTTTATGCACACCCTGTTATCATGTTGTAAATCTAAATATTTGTAACATATAATTTATTTACAAAATAATCAACATAATACAAGCATTTCACCTAAAGATGGTTTAAAAAAAATCCTAGATGCAATTTTACTTTTTGGAAGTCTCTGCTTCCAAAATTCAACACCTGAAAGGTTCCCATATTTTGGAAATCACTAACATAAAAAACAAACCAGCACTGATGACCTCAGTTTCACTGGCATGAGAGAAATCTAAGAAAGAAATAAAAAAAAGGCAAGTTTCTCAGGTGACATGACATGGCGTAATGCAAAATCCATCCCTCCTCGCCCAGAGAAAAAGCTATGCCATAGCCAGAAAAAGGTCCTTACCCTCTGTGAGAACCAGGAAAAGCTCCCTACCCTCTTCTCCAGTATAAGTTCACAGTGTACATCTTGCTGGGGTGGCGGGGGTGGCAATACTTCTGCTAGCTGCTCTTGTTTCCATCAAGAACAGTCAAAATCTCAGCTATTTCTAGGACGTTCCAGTTTAGCAGATGGCTCCAAACTTAAATCTCAATTGGCAAATTTTTGAAAAAGAAAAGCCACTGAGCATTCATACCTCCTGTCTTTTTTTGGGGAATATTCTTTTTTTTTTTCCTGCAAGAGATCAGAGCCAATCTAAAGCAAAAGAATTTCACTTGAGTCAGAAAACCAAAGTGAAACCTATACTGTATTTCTGTCCTACTTATGCTGAGAAATGCAATACTTGCCACAGCTCTGTATAGGAATAAGCTTTAAATTATGAAAGAAACATTATCTTACAGTATCCCTTAGAAAAAGCACTTAAGACATTACTGACACAACTTACACAATGGCCTGACTCAATCATTTCCCCAATGCATCTCAATAATCTGCAGCTACTACTGTTCATTTTAGAGAAAGCAAAGGAACCATCCTCTTATTTCACAACAGTAAATATTCTTTGCATTCTTTTCTATTACTATATTATTATTTGTACTTTGTATTTCCAGATATTTACACCACTAAGATTTCTCATTCCATATTCCTTTAAAGCAAGACAAACATTGCCAGGGAAAGTCATGGAACAGGTGATCTTGAGTGCTACCATGAAGCACATGCAAGAGAACCGGGTGATCTGGCCCAGTCAACACAGGTTCACGAAAGCCAGGTCTTGCCAAACCAACCTGATCGCCTTCTATGACAAAGTGACTCGGCTGCTGGACAAGGGAAAGGCTGTGGATGTGGTCTTCCTGGACTTCAGCAAAGCCTTTGACACAGTTTCTCACAGCATTCTGCTATGGAAACTGTCAGCCTCTGGCCTGGACAGACACACACTCTCCTGGGTGGAAAACTGGTTGGATGGCCGTGACCAGAGAGTGGTGGTAAACAGTGTTAAATCCAGCTGGAGGCCAGTGACAAATGGTGTTCCCCAGGGCTCAGTGCTAGGTCCAGCCCTGTTCAATGTCTTCATCAATGACCTAGATGAAGGCATCAAGTGTATCCTTAGCAAGTTTGCAGA